>JADRCD010127290.1:0-14866 GCA_019843815.1 Montemys delectorum | reverse complement strand
ACACACACACACACACACACACACACACACACACACACACACACGCTGCATATTTTCTTCCTGGAGAAGATCCCCACACCCACAGGCTACAAATACTGGGTGTTTGGATTTTTGTTCGATGAAAGGTTGACATAATACATTACAACTTGTAAATCTTTGCACACAATCATGTGGAGGTAGTTTCCTGATTCTTTTCTTTTTATACTATCTTTTATTGTTTCTTCCTTTCCCTGGAATCTGTAAATTCACAAATAGTTGAATGAATTGTTTTACTTTTTAATTCAAGTGATATTTGGTGTAGGTAGATTTTTATGTAACTGACCCTTTGTTCAGATTCAACTAAGAAAATCTGAATGTTTTTGATGGGTATAATTTTAGGAGACACCATTGTAGCCCTGTGCCTCTGACTCATAACCCATTCTATATAGGATCTTGGTGAACTATGTTTGCTTCTGGCTTTTCCCCACCATGTTTTTACTGTCCACTGAATGCTACATCCACTCAAAATCAACATGGCTAACTAACACTGCCAGCCCTTCTCATCATTACCCCATCTTTGTTCTTTCAGTCATAAGCTCCTTCTTCTTATTTAATAACCAATTAATCATAAATGTGTATTGATTCTCTTATCAAAGTATCATGGGCATCCATCAGACCTGTTCTTAGTGAGTGCTGGTGGTCCTGTTCTTCTTCGTTTAATGGGCTTTTTCTTTTGCCCTGATCCAAACTCCGTCCGTTGCTCATTCCTGTATAAATCAGCTGGCTACCCCCAACTCAAGTGATTTTTTTTCTTCCTTCAAGTTCTCTGCACACTCTGATGGAATTTAGAAAATGATCTTCTTAAGTAGCTAACAAAGGCATAGGTTCCTTGAGGGCTAGGACCTCTCCCAGTGCACCATGTCCCTACATACCCAGAGCATCCTGCTACCTAGTCTATACTCAGAAAATGAGGCCGTGTTTCCTCCTGAATGCTGAAGGCTGATCTCTAGTTCCTGTTCATGCATCTCCCTGAAAGCCTCAAGGAGTAGTCAGCAATGACATGCAACCATCAAACCTTCCCTTGCTTCTCATTATTCTACATTATTTGACCATCTATGCAAATAGGCAGGCTGAAGACGTGGTCCTATTCTTAAATCGTCCTCTGCCTTAGACCCCATGTGCATTTATTTATCGAAATCTCCTCAAAGGACCAAGCATTCTAGCACCTCAACATCCTCAGCCTATGCTTCAAGGTTTTCCCCTTGCATTACTGCAATGATCCCAATGATTCCTCTGCTCTTCATCTTTTCCTCTTCCATCCATTTAACGCAATGTAGCTTGTGACCTCTATAGACGCAGAAGCTGAAATTATCATCTCTCTGCTTCAAGGTCGATAACCAAAGTCTGTCGCATGACATGAAAGACTTATTTACACACTGTAGCCACCATGGAAATAAGCATAGAAGTTCTAAAAGAAATTGGGACAATGGGAATGGGAACAGGAGGGATTGAATGGAGAAAGGAGGAATGGTGGGAGAGAGTATGAGGAGAGTATGAGGGGCACTTAGGGGAGTGATGTGAAAACCTAGTGTAGTCGAAACTTCCTGGATCCTATGATGGTGACCCTAGGAAAGACTCCTAGTAATGAAGGATATGAAGTCTGAACCAGCTATTTTCTATAACCAGGCAAAGCTTCCAGTGTTTGGACTGGGACACCAACCCAGCCACAAAAACCTTTCAGCTACAACCTGGCCTGTCTGCAAAATGTGCTAGGGCAGTGGTAATTCAGAACTCATAGGAATGACCATCCAATGACTGATCGAACTTGAGGCTCACTGAGAGGGAGCCCATGCCATACATTGTCTGAATGGTCAGGAACTAGAAGCTGAATTGCCTAGAGACACATGGTAGGAGCAAATTTGACTAGAAAAAATATTATTAAAAAGGCGATGAAATGATTCCTAATGATATTCTCCTCTACTCATAGATCTGTGCCCAGGCCAGTTATCATCAGAGAGACTTCTACTGACAGTTAATGGGAGCAGACATCAGGCAGAGGTTAGGGACCCCGGTTAAGACAAGGAAGAAGGACTGTAGGAGCCAGAGAGGTCAAAGATACAAGGAGACCATGGCTCACAGAGCCCGCTAAGCATGGCTCATAGGAGGTCACAGAGACTCAAGTGGCAATCATGAAGACTGAATGGGTCTGACCTAGGCCCTCTGTATTCATGCTGTGGTTGTTTAGCCTGGGATTTTCGTGGGACACACAACCATAGGAGTGGGGTCTTCTCTGACTCTCTTGCCTGCTCTTAAGACCCTTTTCCTTTTCCTGGAAACAATGCCTATTTCCGCACTGGCATGAGGTCTGATGCCTTATCTTACTGAATTTTAGCATGCCATGTTTGGCTGATAGCCCTTGGAGGCCTGCTCCTTTCTGTAGGGAAACAGAAGAGCAGTGAATCTTGGGGGAGAGGCAAGGTGAAGGGTACTGGCAAGAGTAGATGGAGAGGAGGTTGCTGTTGGGATGTATTATATAAAAGAAGAATAAATAAAAAAGAAAAAGAAATATTGGCATTTATTGATACATAAAGGATAGTCTATAATTGTTGACAAGTCCATTAACTAACTTCATTTTTTTTTTCATGTAACAAGCATTAGATATATAGTATTGTATGTAGGCCTATAATATATATGTGTGCATATAATAGATATGTGATTTATTCATGATATATAAAAACACCCAGCAAGTGGGGGGAAAAGTGAACTTCCATATTATCTAAGTATACTACTCATAGGTATATGCCTAAAGCAAGTGAAGTCAACATGTAAAAGATAAACCTGCACATTCAAGTTTATTGTAGTTTGGGGAGATAGAAGGAGGAGGAGAATCTCTGTGAGTTCAAGTTCAGCTTGGTTGATATAGTGAGTTTCAGGACATCCAGAGCTGTAGAGTGAAACAAACTAACAAACAAAACTCAAAATAAAAAAATAGCCCAACTGTATAAACAGTCAAGGTATCCAATCACAGATGAATGGATAAAGACGATGCAGTGATATATATATATATATGTATATATATATGATATATATATATACATATATATATATGCATGTCTCTGAGTGTCTATGTATACTTATGTCATTTGAAGAAAATGGATGAAACTTGAGATAACAATGTTTCTTGTAATCATTTCATGTTTTCTCTCATATGTGGAATCTAAATAAAAGGAAAAAGTGACAAGATCTGAACTTCAAAGATTATATATCACAATCACGTTTAGAATGTGTCTGGGACATGGGCTTGGGGCAGAGGCAAGACAAGAAGAAATGGTGTTAGGTAAAGAAAATTTTGATGTGGTGCCGTATATTCATGGAAAAGATGAAGAGAAGCCTATCAATCTACATAATTAATGAGTTAATAGTAAAAAGTTAAACATTAAAAAAGATAAAATGGCCACGAGCAGGTAATCTATTTCTCACTTATTCTGTTGAGACCCCCACCACACATACGTAAAGACTTATTTCTCTAACTGGTCTTTCAAGCTTCACACGTCTCTAAGTGTTCCCAGGCTATACTGGCTGGTTTTGTGTGTCAACTTGACACAGGCTGGAGTTATCACAGAGAAAGGAGCTTCAGTTGGGGAAATGCCTCCATGAGATCCAGCTGTGGGGCATTTTCTCAATTAGTGATCAAGGGGGGAGGGCCCCTTGTGGGTGGTGCCATCCCTGGGCTGGAAGTCTTGGGTTCTATAAGAGAGCAGGCTAAGCAAGCCAGGGGAAGCAAGTCAGTAAGAAACATCTCTCTATGGCCTCTGCATCAGTTCCTGCTTCCTGACCTGCTTGAGTTCCAGTCCTGACTTCCTCTGGTGATCAACAGCCATGTGGAAGTAAGCCAAATAAACCCTTTCCTCCCCAACTTGCTTCTTGGTCATGGTGTTTGTGCAGGAATTGAAACCCTGACTAAGACACTGACCCACCTTCCTTCCCTCAGACTTCAGTTGTGGCGACTGACTCCTCACAGATCATCCACGCAGATAACTTGTCAATGCTAGCTATGGTAATTGGTAGTTTGCTCAGAAAAGGAGAAATGACCCAGTTTTCACCAATGAGATAGAAGAGGAATTGTGTAGGTGGTATTCTATCGCTTTGTCTAAGAACTATAGCTAAGGAAAAAACATAACCTTTCTGCTCTGAACATTGGTGTGTCTGGCCTTGGTATCTGCTTCAGCCATCTTGCTATAAGTATGAAGATGAATCTAGGAGACAGAGGTGGGCAAGGCTTGGAGGCCATTGGAAGAGCACTATGGAGGTTGATGTGCTGCTCTGGAAGTCCCACTCACAGGCTTCCTTCCAGAGGAACAGAATCATTTTCTTATTGTCGCTCCTGGGGTCTGAGTTCTCCGATACTTGAACCTGAAGACATCAGGCATAACAGGTAGTTACCAAAGTTGGCAGCTCTCTCTTCCCTTCTGGTCCATGCACACTAAACCAATATGAATGACTTCTCTGTAGTCTTTAAGGCTCACAAAAGTCAAACTTTTCTTAATTGTTCTGGTACATAGTACAACCACGCTCTATGCATCTGAGATCTCAGGAGTCTGTAGCTCTGGGCTGTGGGTGCTTTCTTAGGATGCTCCAGGCCACAAGTTTGGAAAAAAACAACTCTTCAAGCCCTTTAAGATTGCTCATCTTTCTCCCACAGTAATCTTGTTCTGTACATGCTCAGTCACAGTGTTTTCATGCTAATGGTGCCTTTCAATCTCTTCTCTTAGACATTAGTTTGACAAATATTTATCGTACATGTACTTTGTGTCAAGTATTCTTGCCATTATTGGGACACAAGTAAAAACAAAGCAATGAATTCTTTGCCACCATGGAGTTTGAATTCAGGTCAAAAGAGGAGCCAGTAAGCACACAAAGAGAAGCGTCATATAAGAAAATCAAAGCAACTGAGGGAATAATTTAAATAGAGAGTCAAAATGGGCTTCTTGAGTGTGTGTCTGTGTGTGTGTGTATGTGTGTGTGTGTGTGTGTGTGTGTGTCTGTGTTAAGCAGAAAGTGGATGTCTTGAGAGAGAAAAATTCCGTGACAGAGCCTAAGGAGGCATCTGGGTGTACTAAGGACCAATAAGGTAAGTGTTGTAGATTTGGTTTAATGTTTGTATTATGTTAACTGGGTTCCCAAAATTGTATGAGAATCCTAATGTAAGATGCTGAGGGTCCCTACCCCTATTTTGTTTTGATTGCTAAATAAAGTTGTTAGTAGCCAATGGCTAGGCAGGGAGGCAGAGGTGGGAGTTTAGGATTTGTGGACAAGCAAACTGAGAGAGGAAGGAAGCTTTAGAAATCACCATGTTGGGAAAGGAAATGACTCAGGCTTGAGGGGGGTAGAAGAGAGAGCATAGTAATCATGTAAGAGCAGGGGAAGTGAAGCCCCAGGGTACTCCCTGACTGGATCTAGGACAATAATGATAGAATATAGATTTTAGTAAGTACTAACTCAGGAATATTGGAGGGGAGGTGTTAGCCACATGGATGTTTGGGAGTGGCCCAGTCATTGAGCTAATTAAGACACATTATATATAAGGTTGCATGTGTGTGTGTCTTTCGTTTGAGAATCTAGAACACTGGGGCAGGTAATAAGAAACTTGTGCCTCCACCACTGGGACAATTTGAGTGGGATTAATCACCTACCACAGTGTGGCTGGACTGGAGTGAGAAAGGAAACTGGGAGGAGACATGATCTGGGAAGTCTCCTCAGGTCAGTTGATGTGGTATTCCATAGACACAGACGGATATATCGGAATGGTGATTCTGAGCTGGAATTTAAATGCATTCCACTGATGGCATGTCAGGAGAGTGCTGCAGGAGGGACTAGGGAACCGTGGCTAGGTTCCAGAAAAGAGATGATGGTACAATGCCCAGGTCCAACAAGCATGGCAGTTTCTAATGGCCATGGCCATGTACTCTTGCTTGCTAAGTTGTTGTGGATTGAACAGCAAGCAGTGTTCCAAATACCATCCTGCCCCGTACCTAGGTACTGGGTATTCCATTCCAGGGCAGCTTATCCATAAGCATTACACTGATTATGGAGTGACCTCAGGTGGAAACCCCCATGGAGGTGTGAATGAGACACATGGAGCTGAAGGAGGAGGAAATGAAGGAGGAGGGAAGAGGGGAGCACATGGCAAGTAACGGTTCTATCAAAGGCAGCACATTAAGTAGGATGCATGGATGGAAGCAATTACACAAGAAACATGTTTGCCTGGGCCCAAAGAAGGCCTGATTGCTAAGTGGGCTTTGAGTGACAGTCCTGGGGAGCCAAAGTTTTCTATTATCAAAACTTTGTCTTTTCCTATGAAAAGCTTCTATTAAAACATGCAGGCTTATTTCAAGTCCTTATGAATAGGAAAACTCAAATGAACCTTTGCTCGTTTCATGGAGAAAGCCAGGTATATTGTAACCACTTGCTAGATATGGCATACTCTGAAAGAGAAGGTCCTAGATTCATGTTCAAAACTCATTGTGAATGAAAGCCCATATTTTGCAGTGGTGTCTGGAGTTGTGTGGTTCCCCCCGCCCCCCAAACCGTGATTCCTATGAAGGCAGCAATTCCCATTAATTGGATGTTTCTGGGTTTGAGAAATGTCAAAGGACTTAGACGTTTCATCTGAGATGATGAATACTCCCTCCCCCCCCCCCCCCCCAGCATTAGATGCCCTTATAAACAAATATGCAAGCTATATGGAAGGTTGCCCAGCTAGTGGTAGGTAAGAAAATAAAGCAACATTACAACACCACAGGGGGATGAATTTTCTACCTACATGCATATTCAAGTCTGGAACTTTATGTTGAGGAGCAATGAAGCAACAAGCACACCATGTTTCTTGTGAGCTAAGAAATAGTTGTTGCAATAGGAGTGGGAGTTGAATTTGAGAGGAGGCACAAGTGTCTTAGCTACTTATCTATTGGTATAAAGAGGCAGAGTGACCAAGGCAACTTAATAATGAAGGCAGGTAATTGGGAGTCATGTGATTCCAGAGAGTTAGAGTTCATGATAATCATGGGGAAAGTCATGGCAGCTGGAAGGCTGGTGTGGGGCTAGAGCAGTGGCTGAGAGCTAATGTCTGATCCATTAGTTCAAGGGGAGGGGGGAGGGGGAAGGAGAGAGGGGGAGGGAGAGAGGGGGAGGGAGAGAGGGGGAGGGAGAGAGGGAGAGAAAGAGAGAAAAGAGAGAGAGAGAGAAAAGAGAGAGAGAGAAAAGAGAGAGAGAGAAGAGAGAGAGAGAAGAGAGAGAGAAGAGAGAGAGAGACAGAGAGAGACAGAAGAGACAGAGATAGAGACAGAGAGACAGAGAGAGAGAGACAGAGAGACAGAGAGAGAGAAAAGAGAGAGAGAGAAGAGAGAGGAAAGAGAGACAAGAGAGAGAAAAAGAGAGAGAGAGACTAACAAAAAATGTCATGGATTTTTGAAATGTCAAACCCCAATGACACTCCTCATTCCATGAGGCCATACTGTCGAATCCTTCCCTAAGGAGTTGCAAACTATGTATTAAAATCCATGATCACATGGGGCCATTTGAACCACCACAACAGGGCAGGATCACGCTCAGACTAATTTCTACGTAAGAAACAGAGGATGGGAAAGTGGTCATGGGTGACAGTTTTCATGGAAACAATGTAGGAACAGAATTTGCCTCCATGGGGAAGGAGGAAAAACTGTAATGTTTTTCGGAGGGACAAAGTCACGTGGTACTTGGATTCTTCTAGCTCCCAAATAACAATTCCAGCTCCCAAATAACAGTAAGATCGTCTACCAGTTCATCTAACTTTGGTTTTCAAGTTCTTTCTTCTCTCTAGCAAATGAAAAACACAAGACAGTGTCACAAACACAGAAGCAAGGTCTCTGAGGACAAAGAGTCATTCCTGTAAGACCGTATTGCTAGGAACCAAGAAGTGTATGTTCAACAAGTAAGAGGGTGAAAAGAAATGAATGTTCACTGAGTGACACATGCAAATGGATAAAGTGAGATTCCAAAGGGAAGCACAGAGATTTTTTTCCACCAAATCCTGTTTTAGAAAGAAAATGACATTATTTCAAGAGCCTTTGCTACACAAATATATTTTTAGAACCTGAAATATAAGTACTTATGGTAAAGCAAACATCTCAGCTCACAAAGAGATTTATACCGTTGTTCTGTAATGGCAAGGAATACACTTTCTGGATTGCTTTAAAGGTAAATAAAATGCAATCTTAAGTCATTATACCTGTTTGTCAAAAGATGCAATGATTCCAATGAAGCACGTTGGTTGACAGGTTTAGACAATTTTCTTTGATCCCTTACACAGCTAGAGGTTAGCATAACCTCTTTAAGCCCATACTCTACTCTTTGCTGCTTTGTGGGTCTCCACATTCTCTGGTGACAATGGAGATTATTAAAGCCCCAGTTCAAATGCATGGGTCGTTATATAATTATTTCCGTTATCCTAATTCAATTATCTAGAGCTGAAGACCCACAGTGCCCTGGGGTTAATAACAGAATGCTTGTATTCCCTTTAAATGACAAGTCCCCTTACCAGAGTCTTGATGGCACAAGTCAGCCCCTGGTCACAGACAGTAAATACCAGAGCTCTTTGATACTCTGGATTTCTATGTGAGAACATTTATAGTCAATGACCTTTAACAACTACAATAGCTATTAATAGTCTTAAGAAAACAACCTTCCTGTATGAGGACAACAAAATACCTTTTGAAAAAATTCAACTCCACTTCATAAAAACTGAAAAGATGATCAAAAGCAGAAATTTCTCATTTAGCTGACTTTTATTTAACTAAAAGAACTACGAATCAAATCATCTCTGAAATTTGTTGTCTTTGAGCACATGAAGTATCAAGGGGAATGCCATCCAAGGCATTATTGTTAAGCTGTGTCAGGTTCCCACTGTGTAAGGTTTAAATCAATCCAGGAAAGAGTTAGGGATTTTTAGTGAAGTGTAACTATTTTTTTAAAAGTACACCAAACAGGACAATACACAAGCAAACAAAACTCCAAATGTTCAAGACTGAAAGAGACATATTTGTTTACATGGCATACATATCTGAGACCTCCTGATTCTGAAAAAGACCTTTGTGGTTAATGAATGTGATGAAGACCTTTGTGGTTAATGAATGTGATGTTGCCGTGTGCTCGCCACTATCTGTGGGATTCTTGGCCTCTATAGGGACAAGGGCTCCAGAGTTTTCAATAAAGACTAACACAAAGTAACCCTGAGAAAGGAGTCGGCACACATAGAGCAGGCGTAGAAGATACACCCTTTTCAACTTTGATAAGTCCTTGGCAGAGCTGGAGAGGCAGACGTGAATGAAGACACACTAGCAATTTAGTAAGATTGAGTGACAGATTTAATAAACGATTTGTGTGCTGAGCGGCAAGAATCTGGGGAAATCTCCTTGTCTGGATACTGCAGTAATCTTCTTGCAGACATTGTTAATCACCTGCACCGCTCTGCTCAAGGCAGGAACTTAATGAGATGCAGAATGGTCTCCTAATCCTTCAAGTCAGCTCAAGTTAGTGTGGGAATGATGGTATCATGTGTGACAAGGAAGTATCAAGGAACTCTGATTGTCTCAAGAAGGATTTCACAAAGTAAGCAAGTAGGGATTAGAGCCCACATCTGCTTGACTCTAAAAATGCATGCTAAAACCCACAGCCTTCCATTTTCTTCAGTCATCTGGTTGGCTTTCTAAAAAAGTGGAAATACTGCCACCAGGAGTACACCTGTGTAAGCCAGTGCTGAGGCTGGAATGAACGTCGGCAAAGGTTCATGTAAAAGTGGTGGTTTGGATAGGAATAGCCCTCATAGACTCATTGTTGGAATGCTTGGCCCATAGGGAGTAGCATTCTTAAGAGGTGTGGTCTTGCTGGAGGAAGTGCGTCACTGTGGAGGTAGGTTTTGAGGTCTGTGCTCAGGCTACACCCAGTGAGACACAGTCTTCCTCTGTGGCTTGCAGATCAAGATGTAGGACTCTCAGCTTCTTTTCCATCATGTCTACCTGCACACTGCCATACTTCTGGCCATACTGATAATGGACTGAACTTCTGAAACTATAAGCCAGACCCAATTCAATGTTTTGCTTTGTAAGAGTTCCTGTGTCAGGGTGTCTTTTCACAGCAATAGAAACCCTAACTAAGACATGTGATAAAGTGTTAATCAGCCATGCAGAAGTGATGGAACTTTAGGAAGAGATTGGACCTATTCAAACGACTCTAGGTCACTATATGCCCTGAAAGGGAATCATGGCACCTCCCCTGTAGCTTTCCAGCTAATGAGATGGATAACTTCTGTTTTCTTCTGCCATGAAGAGTTACTCCTGCCAGAAGTACAAACACATCTTGCCTTGGAAACTTCAGACGCGTGAGTCAAAGTAGACTATTTCTGTGTTTAAGTTGGTTGCCTCTGGTAGTTCCCTCAGTGGCAGAAAGCTAATGCAGGAGGCAGCATGTATCTGACAACTCATGAACGACTTGAAGTTGCAGATGTGACAGAGTCTTTGTAGTGAGGTAATAACAACAGCCATCATTTCCACACATTCTCTCAGTTGATAATGATTTATCTGCATGCACATTTTTTTTCCTTTCACCCCGACCAACAGAAGCTCAAGCTATGAAATAATGTACTCAAGGTCACAAAGAACCAAGTGTGGAAGAGCCCATGTCTACTACCAGCACGTGAGAGATCAAGGCAGGCAGTGAGTTCTAGGCCAGCAAGGCTCTACAGTGATATCCTGTCTCAAAACAAACAAAGTCAGGAGATTAATCTACAGAGTCAGTGAGACCCATTCACAACAATTCAAAAATCATACGCAAGTGGATCAACTCCAACCCTGCATTTAGGTTAAATCAAATATTAAGTTCAAATTATATTTGATCAGGTTGTTTGATACACATTTGATTAAGTCATTTGATACTATATTTCTAATACATACAATTGATGCTTAGTAATTAAGAGACTTTGCAGTGGACAAACCTTTTTGGTTTAAAGAGAGGATGCTCTGATTTCAGCAAAGGTGAGGGGAATCCATTGGACTCCAAGAGACCCTAGCTAGAATCTTCATGGTAAACTTTGCTTTTATGTGTATTTGTATGTGACTATATGTAAATGTATAGCCATATTTCTCAAAGAAAAGATGGAAATATATTTTTAAAATGGTGATAACACCCTAAATGGCCATGGATGACATCCTGGTTTAAGGAGGTAAATTGCGATTGCATACATACTCCGAAGAGTATGAGGATGTGTGTTCTCACACATGGATAGCATTAGCTTTGATGAAGCTGAGGACTGGTGGGCACCCGAGGCCAGAGGAGGACAAGGAATGAGCTTAGTTTGCTTGAATGGCTTGCAGAAAAGCATATGTAGCTGGCAGACCTCGCTCTCTATCTCTGTTTCTCTGTGTGTCTGTTTGCCTGTTCCACACCCCCTTCCTGTTTGTGTGTGTGTGCCTGTCTGTCTGTCTGTCTGCTCCAGACCCCCTTCTTGTGTGTGTGTCCCTATGTCTCAGCAAATATCTATTTCTCAGGACAAAGAGCTAAGGCCAGAAAACCAGACACCAATTCATTAGTAAGAACTTTCTGGATAAACAATTGCACATGACTACTGGGTACCATTTTGCACGTTCTTCCTCCCACTAAGCCCAGTTAGAGGCTATGGAGCCCAAGTCCTCTCATTTCCCTCTAGACACGGCTCCTATACAGAGGCAGCTGCCCATCTATATAAATCACAACCAGAATGAAAGTGAGCCAACAGGGGAAAATGGATGGAGTAAAGATAGCCTGAAAGACAGAGCCAATAAAGCTGGAACTGGATGCTTAAAACGAAGCTCATGCTAGCCATTACTGGTAAGATTAGGAAAAGTGTTGCACCAAGAAATTAAATTACAAGCAGTTAGAACTAATTAGAAATTAAAATTTCAATACTTATGCATGATTAAAGTACTCGCACAATAGTGAAGTAGGAGAAACTTCCCTTAGCCTGCTGGAAATCATTTCTGGGAGTACCTAGCAAAGGTTATATTTACAGGTGAAAGAGGAGGCGTACAGTGCGTCACTGAGGGACTAAGATGTGGGTGCTGGGTTAATATTCAAATTGGGCTCAAAGACCATGAAAAAAAATGTTCGATTGAAAAAAGAATAGAAACATGAACCGATTCATGGTGCTTGTTTACCTAGAACAGATAGTGAATGGCATGCTACTGGAGGCACATGAACATACAGGACAGTTGCTGGCTGTTGTACCTTCATGCAGATGCCTTTTTAGCAAATTCCGTTTATAATAGCAACAAATACCATGAAATAATGAGAAGCATGCTCAGTGAGAAAATAGAATACCTAAGACAGGAAGTATGCAATGTCATGGAAGGGCATTACATAATACTCCAACAAATGTTGAGATTCCCTACCAAAAAATACCTTGCTCATTTTGACACGAAGACATAAAACAAATGCAATCCCAATCAATACCCTCATCATAGAAGTTGAACAACAATATAAAATCAGCCTGAACTACAAAATATGTACAGTTAATTGAAGCAACCTTGAAAAACTGCAAATGAACTAAACTTACTCTAGCAGAGAATAAAGCTTATTAGCCAGGTGGGCAGATAACATGCTATTGAAGAAGGAATAGACACACAGACGAAAGCACCAAAGACAGCCCAGGAGGAGACAGAGTCACATGGAAACACTTGACAGGGAAAGAGAAGAGGAAAGAAAGCTTGGCTCCTGCTAGCTGATGACCCCCTAAGCACTGTTTCAGTGCCATCAAAGCCCACCCCGATCAGGAAGAAAAATGCAACTCCAGGACAGATACAAATGAAAATCAAAATTAAACTTACACAATCAATGGGGAAAGTATTCTCAGGAGACTAAAAGCAAAACGAGTAAGAAATGTCAGTAAATGCTCAGACAGTAGTATCTGCTATGCCAACAATGCCTTCATTCAAAAGCTAAAAGCTAAGAGACATCCTGGAAGAAAATATTTGTAGACTCTAAGACAAAATGTTCATACCTAGGAAACATCATGAAAAGTTAACCCATGTATTATTTTTCACTCACCAGGGTGACAAAATTTAAATATTAATACTAAATATTAGCAAGGTCTTGAGGGAACAGAATAGCTATAAACTGATAAGAATGTAAACCGATGTGATCATTTATTTATTTATTTACTTATTTATTTCTGATATACATTGATGTTTTACCCACATGTATGTCTGTGTGAGTGTGTTAGATCCCCTGGAGTTACTGACAGTTGTGACCTGCCATGTAGGTGCTAGGAATTGAACCCAGGTCATCTGGAAGAGCAGCCAGTGCTCTTAACTACAGAGCCAACTCTCTAGCCCTAAAATGATGATTTTTAAAAGGAATTTTCCAGTAGCCAGTAAAATGTCAAGTATGTCTAGATATTCTATTTCTGGCATATATCCCTGATAGATTTTTTTTCCACACATGGAAAAGAAATGCATAGCATTATTTGTAGTGGTAAAACATCAGAAGCAATCTGAAAAACCCTCAGGACTGCTAAACAAGATCCACACTAGGAGCTGCCCAGCTGAAATGCTTCCACATCAAAGCAGGATTTGGGATGGTGACATGAGATTGCTTAAAAGGAAAGGCAGTTGTAGTGAGGTCTGATGACTTGCATGAATTTGATCCCCGAGATAAACAGCACGGAAGGGTAGATCTGGCTCTCACATACAGAATCAGTACTGGGGCTGAAGGTAACAGTGCTTGCTGGTCAAGCGTGAAGACCTGAGTTCAATGCCCCAAACCCAGGTAAAAACAAAAACATGGCCACAAGCATCTACGTCTTCAGGCTGAGATGGGTGTGGAAACTAGAGGAGCCTGGGGGCTTCTGACTGCCAGCCTAGAACCAAGTCCAGTCAGGATCCTTCAAGAGAATTACATGGAGACTGAAAAAGCAAGCCACAAGACTTCCTCTCTGGCTTCTGCTTGTGTATATGGGCATACACATCCTCATGCATACCTGCACACATGTACCATGCACACACTAGTATTAGTATGGTACATAAACAATTATGCCATTTAATTAATGGTATACAATGTTTAAACTATATACTTTTACGTTTGTTGCATCTGTGTGGCTTGAATATTAAATGTTCTCCAAAAGAGTTTTGTGTTGATAGTTGGTTACTGCTTCAGGGTTGTACTAAAGGTGCTGGAACCTTAAAAGGCAAGACCTCTTGGGAGGAAGTTACATCCTTCCTTCAAGTTTTTTTCAAGGGAAGGTTGGAATACAAGCTCTTTCCTCTTTCCCTCTCCCACCTGCTTCCTGGCCACGGAAAGGTCAGCGACTTTTGTGCATCATGTGGTTCCTGCCATGACGCGCTATGTCCCAAAGCAACAGAGCCAAGCTACCACTTATTAAAGCCACTGAAACGGTGAGCCAAAAAAAAAAAAAAAATTCCTCCTTTAACCTGATTTAAGTAAGGCAATTTGTCACAACAATGGGAAGCTGTGATAAACAGAGCATTCACACTATTTCATATTTAAGCACAGCATTTAAGTATTTACAGAATTTTACACCACTCGTTGACCTATGAGATAGAGAAAAGAATATAAAGGAGAATAATAAAGCAGGCAAGTTATAACTTCACTTATAATGTTCTCTACTTAAAATATAGAACATATTCCTCTGCCACTTACAAAATTAAGATGGATTTGCAAACATATTATTAAATGTTTACTCATGTTGCACACTCTTTCCAGTTAGTGTCGTACAGTTCATTCTTAAAATGGACGCGCAGTACTTCCTGGTCAATTACCACATTCCAGGCACTGTCTCCGGTTTTGCATAGCTCATTAACCT
>JADRCD010127288.1:0-11964 GCA_019843815.1 Montemys delectorum | reverse complement strand
CTTATTTTTATTGTTATATATTTTATAAATTTTAAGGAATATGACAAGAAAGATATTATAGATATTGAATGGGAGTCTCTGGGAGGAATTGGGGTGCAAAAGGGTAACAAGAATATGATTTAATTCTATTTACTTAAAATGTTTTTAAATATTAACAAATTCAGATAAATTGAAATCATGTAACTTTTCTCATCATAATGCAATAAAAGTTAAAAAAATGAATGTATGTATTATTTGAATGTCCCTTAGAACATTATGGACATGTACCATCAAAGGACAGATGGTGGTGCTCAGTGAGTTCACTGAAACAGAAATTAAGACAGCTATGGGGTGGTTAAGAGTATTGACAGCTTGTCCAAAGGACCTGAGTTAAATTTCCAGCATCATTATGATGACTTATAACTGTCTGTAATGGTTTTAGATTCCATCTTCTGGTGTATGAGTACGTGTGTGTGTGTGTGTGTGTGTGTGTGTGTGTGTGTGTGTGTGTGTTTTGTTGTATATCTGTGTGCTTGTGTGTCTGTATGAACACAGAACTCCTATGTACAAAATAAATAAATAAATAAATAAATAAATAAATAAATAAATGAGATAGTTGTTGTTCACCTAGTGGGTGCTGAGAGCCAAAGCCATGTCACTTTCAGGATAAACAAATGCTCTTGACTACTGGGGTTTCTCTCACATAAATGAGATTTAAATGGATTTTATCTGCAGTTTGCTAATTAAATCAATGTAATACAAATAATATTCCTGAAACAGTTTCAAATGTTGATAAACTCAGTCTAGAATTTATGTAGTTAGCATAATTTGGAAAATTGGAACCATAGAAATGTGGGGTTTATGTTATGAGTTGTATCACTGTGGGAGGAAACTTATCATACTGTAGACAGAAATAAGTTGCCATGTCTTCAGACTCCAGGCTGCTGATGGTGAGAGAATAATCTGTACCAGATCCACTGCCACTGAACCTTGATGGGACCCCATCTACCAAGCTGGTTGTGTAATAGATCAGGGTCTTTGGAGATTTCCCTGGTTTCTGCTGGTACCAGCTTAAATATTTTCTAATGTCCTGACTCGCCTTACAAGTTATGGTGACTCTCTCTCCAAGAGATGCAGACATGGAAGATGGAGACTGGGTCATCTGGATGTCACATCTGACACCTAGGAATTGGAGACACATAGGTAAGTTTGAAAAAAAAAATGAAAGAGAACAGTCCCCAAATAACTGTCAACATTAATCACAGTATAACAGTGAAATTGCCATTTTAGTTCATTTTACCTGGAAACCAGAGCAACAAGATCCCAAGAAACTGAGCAGAGGCCCTGAAATCCATGCTGAGTCCTGACTACAATGGCACGAAATGTGAGTAGTATATGAAAAAGTCCCCAAGAATATGAAGTGAGAATATGCAAATCATTGGGAACTACTTATTTCTGGGAACAGGTGTAAGGCTCACTTATCTCAGCACTTAGTACAAGCCCAGTGTCCCCAGATGCCTGAGGTCAAACCACTTGAATGTCTCCAGAGAATGAATTTCTTTGCAAACATTTTTAATTATGAATGACCTTTCTAATGTAGTTAGTCTCTATTTTGAATAATATAATTCAAAGATATCCTGAAGTAATATAGAAGAATCCCCTGCTGTCAGGGAATATACAACAAAGAAAATACTATTAGATCTTTAACTCACTCAAATAGTTTTGATTGTTTTAAAAAATAGTATGCCTTCCCTTGTGAAGTGTTTGGAGTAGGCATTTCTTGAAGTGAAAAGCACAGTTTCTCATAACCATTTTCACTGGAATAAAACATAAAAATTTATAGCTTTAACTTTGCTAACTACAGTTCAAAGAGATGAAATACACAGTAGGTGCACATATAACACCTTAATCTCAAGAACCCATGCCACTTTAAGCTCTGACTCCATGTGAAGATGTAGGTTCTTTCTTGCTTACCAACTAAATGGATACAATGTTTGCTCAGTTTGGGGTCCTCTATACTCTGCTTTGCTTTTTTCTACCATTTAGTATTATTTCCCATAGTTCCTCAACATAAAGGTTTGACTAGTTATGATATAATTAAGTATTATAACAGAAAACACTGCTATTTTTACAGTTTGTTCTTGGGAAGTTACTGGAGGAATTATCCTGATTCAGGCAGCAGCCCCACTGTCTACATATAGGTCCCATTCTCCATATAAGCTATAATGCATAAATGTTTGTGCATGCTTATAACACAAATATTGAATACCACAGATCATACATCTATGCCTTTATTATGACCATCCAATCTTATTCACCATTAGAAGTACAATTATTTCAGTCTTCAATACTTTGTCCTAAATCCAGGGAATCCTTGGGTTCTTTCAGAAAATTTATTTAAAACAACAAGTGAATCATTAGTTTTCAGGACATCTAGGATCTAAATTCTTACTACAATACTTCAATGATATGTGCAAATATGAAGGGAATTCTAAAAATGATCAACTTTCCTTTATCAATGGGGCTTAGCTTGCATTAAGTAATAAATTATTTTGTTTTGAGGTTATAACTTCCTATAAAAGTATGTGTTTATAGTACAATAGTAAGCATTGCAGCCTTCTAAAAGCATTCAAAAGCTTCTTAGGAAACTCTAACTCATACATATTGAGTAAATATCTGTACACCTTAAGATTTGTGTGTGTTCCTACTCTGTTGCTTAATTAATAGTTCCTTGGGGTCTTTTTAGACTTCAAAAAGATAGCATTTTAATAAGCTAATATTCAGGAATAATGACCTCACTGAACCTTCCAATGGCTACCCAAATCTGGGCTCTAGAACTTTTTAATTGAAATTGACATGTAAAAGGGATTTGTCAGGTGTAGTAAAGTTATGAATTTGAGATGGTATGGACATTCTGAAATACATCATTGAGATCAGTATAATCACAGGTGTTTTTCTAGTAGGAAGAAAGGGAGTTGAGTGATACAGATTGGTTATTAAGAGGAAAAGAGAATTATGGGAGATAGTGCAGAATTTTTCAGAATAATATGGTAGTTTCCTGGAAGAATAAATGGTAACACTAGACTCTAATTCCTGGAGCATAAATGATGCCCACAGACCTTCTTATCCATGAAATTAATTCAGGAACTCTGACTTCCAGAACTGTAAGGTAAATATTTTTCTATCAGTTTTGAAGATTTTCACATTTAGCCACAGAAAACTAATGGAAAACACTTTTTGTCTTCTCTGGGCATTTCTAAAATTCTTATCAGTCGGTACAATTGTGAAAAGAGCTTTATTTCAGATGAGAGAGTTATAGAATTACTGTTGGCTATGAAATTTTGTTTAAGTTGTGAATAACTGTGAGGAGAAAAACTTGAATAATTAAGATATGTTTCTCTTGTGTCACAGAATGACAGATACCTACGTATCATGACTCCAATATATTGTTTCCGGGTCTGGACTGAAATAGAGTACAGTGTTGGAGGGCACATGAAGTAGAGAAGCTTTGTTCAAGGAAGAAAAGAAAACCCCTTAGGAGGAACAACAATATGAACTAATCAGTACCATCAGAGCTCCCAGGGACTAAACTACTAACCAAAGAGTACTCATGGTGGGACTCATGGCTCCAGCTGCATATGTAGCATAGGGTGGCCTAGTTGATCATCAATTAGAAGAGAAGACCTTGGTCCTGTGAAGGCTCTATGCCCCAGTGTAGGGGAATGCCAGGGTCAGGAGTGGGAGAGGGTATGTTTGTAAGCATTGAAATGGGGATGGAACACGTTTTTTCCCCCCACTGGAGGAGAAAATGGGAGAAGAGATATCATTTGAAATGTAAATAAAATATCTAATGAAAAAAATTGTAAAAAGAAGTCTAGAGTGAACTATAGTACTATAGACCAAGTGCTAAGGACAGAAATAACAAAACAGTAAAAAGTAATCTTTTTTCCAGACTCTGCAGTTAATTCTGTTCATAACTATTTGTAGTCTCTAATTTTAATCTACTTCCTAATGTTTCCTAATGGTATATAAAAGTACTAATGATTGAGCTTTTACCATAGGCACTTGGGAAAACACTATAGTTTCAACTAAAACAAGACTTCTCTAGCCCCAAATAGCTCATCCTCATCTTAAAATGAAAAATTCATTGAGTCAAATTATGACTCTGTTAATCCTTATAACTCCTGTATTTTTAAAAGTGAGGCCAAACTCCCCATGGAACACATAAGAAATTATTTTATCAATAAGATCATGCAAAATCTGCACAAAGAGAAGCTGATTGTTGAATTAAATGTTGATAATGGTGGAATTCATGACACATATTGAGGAGGATATTCTGTATTATTCTAGTCTGTGCTACATATAGAGTTCATGTCTCAAAAATGAAAAAAAAAGAAGAAAGGCAAAAAAGGAACTTCCAACTGACAATGGAACATGGTAAAGATTCTCATTTCTAAAAGAACATATAAAAAAATCCCAAGCAACAAATGAGTGAAAGCAAGACCATAACCAAAGAGTCTAAAGACTAAATCATATGTCACCATGCCTACTGAGCACAACATTAGGGGGTCAGTATAAAACTTCACAAACTTGTACAGTCATAAATCTATGATTTTTGCCCTCCTTAGCTAAGTGTTTTCTGTCTTGGTTGCCCTCATATTCTGCCTACACTTTTCATCAAATTCAATGATCTTAGAATCTCTTTATTTCTAGAAAATCATTTGGATCCTTTACTTCATTATTAGAAATCTATCCATTGCCTTTACTATCTAGCCTCAGAGACATTACAGTGAGATCTTGGAAGAGACTTTCTTGACCCAAAAATGGTTGCATTCTCCATTTCTCCAACATAAACATCAAATGACTCTGTAGTTGCACAAAGCTCCCGACACTATGACAGACAGGAGGAAAGACAATGAATGAACCAGAGAGTGAGGACACAATAAACCCTTAGGTCTATGCACTCAGGTTCATACAGTCTAACACGGTCACCTTCCTTCAGTACACACAGATTCCAAAAGCAAGATCAACTAAGGAAGAGGATTTCATCCACAAGCCTGGGACATACTGCAGACCTAAATTGTAACTCTTGAATTAAATATTCCTATCAGGTTTTTGCTATCTGGATAGGTGAGAATCTAAATATTAATACTCTGGAGGAGACCAATGTTTTCTTCCATTTTTTTCAAACCTTTAGCTTGCTTTGTAAGAAAACATAAGGATTTTTTTAATTTTAATTAATTTATTTTTATACTCCATATTTTATTCCCCCCCATCCACTCTCAGACTGTTCCAAATCCCATACCTCCTGTCCACTCTCCTGTCTCCACATGGATGTCCCCAGCCCCAACTCCACATGACCTCTAAACTCCCTGGAGCCTACAGCCTCTTGAGACTTAGGTGCATCATCTCTGAATGAGCACAGACTCAGCAGTCTTCTACTGTATGTGTGTTGGGGGTCTCATACCAGCTGGAATATGCTACCTGGTTGGTGGTCCAATATTTGAGAGATCTCAGGGGTCCAGATTAATTGACACTGCTCGGCCTCTTATAGAATCTGCTTTCTCCAAAGCTTCATCAGCCCTCCCAAATTCAACAATAGGGGTCGGCTGCTTCTGTCCATTGGTTGGGTACAAATATCTGTATCTGACTCTTTCAGCTGTTTGTTGGGTCTTTCCATGGGCAGTCATGATAGGTATCTTTTTTGAGTGCTCCATAGCCTCAGTAATAGTGTCTGACCTCCCCTTGAGCTGGATCCCACTTTGGGCCTGTTGCTGAACATTCTTTTCCTCAGTCTCCTCTCCATTTCCATCCCTGTAATTTTTCAGACTGGAACAATTACAGGTCAGAATTGTGACTGTGGGATGGCAACCCCAACCTTCACTTGATGTCCTGTCTTTCTGCTGGAGGTGCTCTATAAGTTCCCTCTCCCTACATTCTGGCATTTCATCTAAGGTCCCTCCCTTTGACTCCTGAGAATTTCTCACCTCCGATATCTCTGGTGCATTTTGGGGGGTCCCCCCAACCTCTTGTTTCTTGAGGTTTTCTGTTTCCATTCTTTCTGCTGGCCCTCAGGGCTTCAGTCTGTTTCTCTCACACTATACCAGATCAGGTTCCCTACTTTTTTCTCTTTATTATTGATTTTTTTGAGAATGTCATAAGGTGTCTTTTGATCATATTTATTCATAATTCATACATAACCAAATTCTTCCAAAATAAAATCACTTCCTTATTCACCTTGTCATCCATTTCTTGCCTAATTTTGTTCCATTTAAGGCATGTTAGGTTTATAGGATCTCTTAATATGTGGAGTCAATGAGTCTGAGATTTAAATGAAAGAAAGTGGTGATAGTAGTAAAATATGAAGTGTACTATCCCCTTAGTTCTGAACTAGTGTCATTTTCAGTTTGTGAAGAAACAAGATACTCATGTTTTATAACTGATCTCAAGAGTTACTGAGCATATGGCATATGGCAAACAAAATAAGATGTTTTTACTTTTCTTCTAAATATGCTATTGTCTTTTCTAGTATTCAATAGGCTTGAGTCACATACTGGATAAATGTATGGCTAAAGAAATACCTATAGTTAGCCAGATATACATGAATTCAAATCCCACCCCTAGCATGCACTGACCATGTAACTTTTGACAAACTATTTGTGTGCTCTACAAAAAGCACAAACTATTGCACAGATGTACACAGTTTTTAATAAGATGGTGCACCATGTAGAGTAAATTCTTAAAACACACACACACATATATGTTTGTAGATGTGTGTGTGTGTGTGTGTGTGTGTGTGTGTTTGTGTGTGTACCTGGGTAAGTTTATGTGCAGTATGTGTAGACAAGTTCCAGAGGAATCAAGAAAAGGAGAGGTGTGACCAACTCTATGTGGTTGCTAGGCATGAAACACATGCCCTCTCTAAGAGCAGACTCATCCTTCAAGCCCCCACTTCAGAGAGAACCATGGCAAGAGCTATGTTCTATGCACTCATGGAGCATACAATTAACTGGACTGTAGCAGCTGATACTGTATGTAGAAAACTTCCTGAAAAGAATTGTGACTTCCACTGAGCCTTCTTCTCTGCTGAGTACCTTATAAGAACTTCAGTGGTTATCGAGAGGTAGGAATCACAGGTACATGAAATAACTACAATTTTCTTGGGCAAACTTAATAGTCATTAATAACATTTCTCCTTCTCACATCTCTGTTTGACTAATGTCCTTGTGACTAAGTAGATGATTTTGATAACATGCCATAAGCTACCACCATCCACTCTACTAAGTAAAAATGTTGTCAGCATCTGAGGTCTACAGCTGTGATTTCACTGACTTAATGTTACTATTGATGTTTCCATCAATGCATTGAAATGTAACTCAGTCCATGACTTTCTACATTATGATACTATAAAAAATTCATAAGGCTGTAACTGGATAGGAATGAGGAGTAACTTAATTCTTTGTTCTCAAAATGTCATTTATACTTGCATATAAAATAAACTATCTTTTAACTTCTCGGAAGAGTGAGTTTTGTTTTCCGTTGGTTACTGGGACATCTCATGGTGGTGTAACATGAATGTTAATGGTATGTTAATAACAAAATATTTTCTGTTGCATGTATCTTAGCAACTTATTTTCATGGCTCTGGTTATACAACAATTTAATAATTTTATTTGTAAAAGATAACTAAGTACAACTCTTTCTCTCTTCATGCCTCATTGTTCAGAGCACAATTGCAATCTATATATTCTGCTGATATTTATTTCAACCAAACATGTGGGAAGTGACAAGTATTCCCTGAATCACACTACAAGATCTCATAATGGCTAATTGTCTCAAATGTTCCCTTGGAATAATTGACATGAGTTTTTAAATTTAAAGTGTTTAACTATGTTTTTAAAGACAAAACATATGTAATGTACAATTTGGTAAATATGATCTCTTTTATCATGATCACAATTCTGGTTCTACAATGTTGTCCCTGTTACTTTAAGAACAGGGTCTGAAATGACTTTAAGAAATTAATTTCCTTCCTGTATCCACGCTTTCCCTATTGGATAATTGTCCTCTCATTAGATGTGAACAAATTCCATCTGTGTGTGTTAATGAGTTTTATGCATAAATAAATGTTTATATAAATACAAACACTTTAGGAATTTTAGTGTTATATTTTAATACCAAACAAAGGAAGAAATGGTATTTTCTGGATTGTATTATAGCCAGATCAAGATAAAATATATAGTAATATTCAAGGCTTCCCTTCTATCTTCTAAGTTAAATTGCTACCATCTTCACACGTGGCTGTGCTGCCATAAAATGATCATAGAAGGACTTGTTAATTCTTAATACTTCCCCACAAAGAGAGGAGATGAACTGGTCATCCCAACCAATTTAAAAAAAAATTGGTGGGATTTAAAATGTCCTCATATAAACCCAGTAAGGACTTCTCAGTGTGACTGCTTCAGGGTCACTTATACTCACATCAGAAATTCAATACAATGAATTCATTAGTAACCCAGGGAGAACTTCAGTAAATTTGAACTTTGTCATGTGTATCATATGAAGAGGCAACAGATATTGCTTAGTCTCCCATCCCCCAGGGAGATAATTCTTACAATAAATAATAAATTTACTTGTTAATGGTACTATGTCTCATGGTAGCATGGAATAAAAAATTTAGGAGGGTATAAATAAGAAAATTGTTTTAGTAAAGGAGGATTTATATGAGGATTAGGATGGATTGATGTTTTCAGAATAAAAATAAAATATATTAGAAAACATTTACAAGTTATGAAGTTCCGAGTACACTATTTAAGAAAGTAAAGAATGAGACAGAAAATTTGTATTTGTGTATAGAATTAGCGTTACTAAGATCTACTATCAATTACTAAACTTGGCTAAAACGTATGCAAATCAACATTTATTGAGAAGTTTCTGACTATTTAAACATTAAACAGTAGACAAAAGAACCAGAGTACTGTAACTGATCTTCTGTATATTTTTTTAACAATTGGATATTTTAATTTTTTACATTTCAAATGTTATCCCCTTTTTTGGTTTCCCCTCCGCAAACCCCCTATTCCATCTCCCCTTACGATGCTTCTATGAGTGTGCTCCCCAACCCACCTAAGTACTCCCACCTCACTACCCTAGCATTCCTCTATGTTGGAGCATCAATTCTTCAAAGGACCAAGTGCCTACCTTCCCCTTGATACTAGATAAGTCCCCCTGGCTATATCTATTGTGATGCTACCCCCAGTTGTCCATTCCCCCATTGCTACATACCTCTGCTCAATTTCCTGGCCCTGTGTGTATCTCCTACATCTCCTCCCATACCTGATTCTTCCCCTTTTTCCCCTCCTCAACATCTCTTCTTTTCAAGTACCTCCCACTGTCTACTTCCCTGGATTATTTTGTTCCCCATTTTAAGTAAGACTGAAGCATCCATGCTTTGGTCTTTCTTCCTCTTGAGCTTCATGTGGTCCATCAGTTAAATCATGGGTATTCCACACTCTTTGCCTTATATTCACTTATCAATGAGTACATACTATGTGTGATCTTTTGTGACTGAGTTACCTCATGAAAGATGATATTTTCTAGATCCATGCATTTGCCTGTGAATTTCATGAAGTCATTGTTTTTAATAGCTGAGTGGTATCTCATTGTGTAAATGTACCACATTTTCTGTATCCATTCTTCTGTTGAGGGACATCTTGGTTCTTTCCAGCTTCTGGCTATTATAAACATGGCTGCTATGAACGTAGTGGAGCATGAGTCCTTATTACATGTTGGAGCATCTTCTGGGTATATCTTCAGGAGTAGAATAACTGGGTTCTCAGGTAATACTATGTCCAATCTTCTAAGGAAAACCCAGACTGATTTCCAGAGTGGTTGTACCTGTTTGCAATCCCACCAACAATGGAGGAGTGTTCCTCTTTCTCTACATCCTTCCCAACATATCCTGTCACCTGAGTTGTTGATATTAGCCATTCTGACTAGTGTGAGGTAGAATCTATGATTTGCATTTCTCTTATGACCAAGGATGTAGAACATTTCTTTAGGTGTTTCTGGGCCATTCAATATTACTTCAGTTGAGAATTCTCTGTTTAGCTCTGCTCTCTATTTTATAAATAGGATTATTTGGTTCTCTGGAGCCTAATTTTTTGAGTTCTTTATATGTATTGGATATAAGTCCTCTATCAGATATGTTTAGTAAAGATCTTTTCCCAATCAGTTGGTTGCCATTTTGTCCTATTGAAAGTGTCCTCTGCCAGTGTCTGACAAATACAGAAGTGGAGGTGCTCACAACAAACCAATGGATTGAGAAGAGGGTCCCCAATGGAGAAGCTAGAGAAAGTATCCAAGGAGCTGAAGGGTTTTTGCAACCCCATAGGAGGAACAACAATACGAAACAAACAGTACCTCCAGAGCTCCCAGGGAGTAAACCACCAACCAAATAGTACTCATAGAGGGACCCATAGATCCAGAAGCATATGTAGCAGAGGATGGCCTTGTCAAACAACAAAGAGAGTGGAGGACTTTGGTCCTGTGAAGGCTCAATGCCCCAGTGTAGGGGAATTTCAGGACAGGTAAGCTGGGAGTGGTTGGGTTGGTGAGCTTGGGGAGAGGGGATGGGATATGGTTTTTTGGAGTGAAACAGAGAAAGGGGATAACATTTGAAATATAAATACAGAAAATACTAATAAAATATTTAAATCTGTTTTTTAAAGACAAGACATACATAATCTATAATTGAAAAAATTGTGGTCTCTTTTTATCATCTCTTTTTATATATCTCCATTACCACTTCCACTTTCAGCTGGTGTTTCCAAACTTCTGTACTCTATTGCAAATCACTGGATTAAAACACAACTTTCTGGTAGAAAAGGTCATGTTTTAACATTGTAGACAAGTAGGTTGCAAGTGAAACTAGAAATAGTTGTATTTACACAAAGTATTTTCATTTTACTATAGATTTGAATGTTTTATGCTACATTCAGGATTTGAAAATGAAATGAGAATTACAGTTATATAAAATGACAAAATATTGACAAGCATTTAGAAAAATATGATTATTTCTAAAACAAAATTTAAAAGCTCTATTTTTTAATATGTCAGTTTACATACTAAGTTGTATATGAAGACAACAAAGCAAGGAATTCCAAAGGAAACAATATGCACACGTAACCACATGTATGCATGCATATAGACACACATGTAGGCATGCATATAGGTGTGTGTGTATGTACACATATGTATGTTTGTACACACATATATATATATATTTATATGCAGAGGAATACGTACAATAAAACTAAAGTACATATTGGAATTGTAAGTACTCACCTTCAGGACAAACAAAAATGCTACACAGAAAAAAATAATTCTCTGTTGAAAAATGAAATGAAAAGACATCAAGAATAAATGGAACTCTATATGAAATTATATATTCATAATAATTTGAGGGAAAATAAGATTAATAAATTTAATAAAATGTTCCAAGAGATCAAATGTGGATAGAGAATAAAATACACGTAAGCGCTTATTTACTGTAGCAAAAATGACGATACTTAAAACGCTGATCATAATCAGATAATACCTGTAAATGAAAATGTGCTAACAGAGCCAACCAGGATCTAAATTATGACAAATAGATTTTGTATGGTTTGCTTACTTAATCCAAGCTACATAAGAGGATATATTAATTGTCAAGGCCTCAAAAAATTGAGTCTAAAGTAGAATATAGCTGGTGGATATAATGATGGATTACAACCTATAATAGAATGCCTAGAAATTAGTATTCAAATAGGGTCTTTTATTTAGAATGTAAAAAGAAAAGTAAAATTCAAAATCAATAAAATCACACCATTAACAATATAAAAAGACTTATCCATACATGCAAAAATATAGGCATGAATAATTCCCTGAATGTCTTTCCCTCTCCCTTCCCCCCTTCCTCGACCACTGACCCCAATCAGCTTGAGGC
>JADRCD010127283.1:0-11090 GCA_019843815.1 Montemys delectorum | reverse complement strand
TCATAAGTACAATTCTAAGCATACTTACCAGATTGATGGTTTGTCTGTGCTCAGATATTTAGCTTTTCAATCTGGGCTTGGATTTCTTATGCTTGTAATCCCTGGGCTCCATTTTTAGCTGTTCAGATTAAAACATGGTGGTGACTGCTGGCTCTGCCCTCACACCTTGGTCCAACAGGCCACCCCACTTGTTCTGTCTTAGATATTCCCCTCACAGGGAAGAGATAATTGTAAACCCACCAGAGAAACCATAGCTTCTCTGCACTGGAACATACTGTTCCCTCTTGCCATCAGCTCATGGGCTCTGTCTTTCAACTAACTCTGGTTGCTATGATGGCAACATTGCTTTAGAATTAGCTCTCCCTCATAGAAGCAAGGGGGAGGGAGAATGGGATAGGCGTTTTGCAGAGTGGAAACTAGGAAGGAGGATAACATTTGAAATGTAAATAAATAAAAACAAATATAAAAAAATTAGATCTCTTGTGTTTTCTTATATTTGGGGGCAGTGAAAGCTTTCTTGTTTATCTCTAAATGAAATATAGGTATGAATACACTACTATCAGTTTACTATATTCTTCCTTCAAAACAAACATTAAATCACTGTATCCTAGTTTGTTGTATTTGCTTAGAAAGGTACAGTCAGGTGATTGGAGCACTCCTGTGGCAACCTATAAGATCTTATATTAAGAAGAATTTAATAACGAGAAGTCTTAGGGTGAACTTGGTCCAGATAATAGTTTCTGTTACCCATTGACTTTTGATAACTAGATCTATGATTCATTTTGTATTTTAAAAACCTTTATTGTACATCTCTGAATTAACATTGAATGACTTTGAAAGTCTTAAGCCCTTCTAGAACCTTTGTGACTGGAACCTAATTATCTACTTTCCATCTAACAAAAATTTAAAAAAAAAAGACATGCTATGTCATTTCCATGAACATCACTTTACATTTAATTCTATGTGGCATTAAAATAATAGATTTAGATAGTTAATTCCTCCCTGTTGCAGCTATCTCTGCCTCTATCATAACAACATTGCATTGCACTGTGAAGAGAACAACACACCAATCCTTCTCTAGTACTCTCAATGTGCCCTTAGTTTTAACTGGGGAGAGATGAAATAAGTAAAATGCAACAATATAAGTAAGGAAATATGGTATGGAGATAGGCTGTGTCAGGTGGGACCAGGACAGGGTACAATGATCAAGATATAAATTGAATAAAAAATAAATAAAAATGAAAAAGCATCTTTCTGTCTCTCTGTCTCTGTGTGTGTGTGTGTGTGTGTGTTGTGTGGAGAGAGTGACAGAGATAGAGAGTGAGATAGAGCAGGGGAGGGAGGGAGGGAGGGAGATTCATTTCATAAGTTGTGTAATTCTAGAGAAGCCTGATTAATACACACAGCTTGATTTTCATTGAGAAATTATTTGTAATCTTACTCAAGAAATATTACTAAGAAGCCAGGAAACATATACACAGTAAAATCTCTAAGATTCTTAATCATTAATGCTACCCTTTAAGAGTGTTTTCCTTAGTTCCCTTTGTATATACATCTCATATGTGGTTCTTGGGCTTACATTCCATATTCTGAGACTCAAATTTTCTTTAATTGCATATGCTTTCCTGAAAAACTGTTGCCTCACAAGTCACCATAGATTTGTTAGGGGGACAAAATCAACCTCAAGTGTTCAAGCATACTGTTCTGAGACCTATATACTGGACAGCCTCTGGAAAGGCTATCAAATTTTGTTTGAACCTCTCTTTAATTTACAGAATTACCAAATACTCACATAATCTCATATTGATATTTGACAGATATTATTTAGTAAAGCATTGGATGTGAGCAGAAGGTTTCTTAAATTTGCTGCTTCAAGACAAACATTCAAAGATATGATCATCAAATCTTAGAAACAATCATTCTATAAATATCATCATATTTGAAATTGAATATTTGTCCTTGTAGAGATCTGTATATGGAAATCAGAGATACTGAAAGTGAGATTGTTCTCACTCTTGTGAATACTGGCAGGTGCAGTACAGTGACACTGAAGATGGGAACTCTCACCTGGAAAAAGAGATAACTCAAAACGTGGTTGTTGTTAACCAATTGGCTCCAGACACATCCTAATCTCCATTCTCTTCTTTTGCTTGAAATTAGAGATATTGGCTGTAGGATATTGCAGACATCTCCCCAGATCCTTAAAATATGTGATATATAAACTTTAAAAAGTGATTTCTCATGTGTAATCTGATTCCCTTAAGAGAAGCTGCCATGCTTTCTCTCCCTAGAAATAGGGACTAAAACCTCCCTGGAGTTTCTCCTTCTATCTATATCATTGACAGCTCTCGTAATAAGTAACTTGGTTCACAGTAATTCATATTTGTTTCCTCTTAAACCATTACACTATATCTAAACCCTAACAGTTTGGTCCTCTAGAAAGTTCCCCTTCTAGTTCATATAACATATACACATACATACACTATTATGCACCTGTATATAGTCTAATTAACACAAGTGAAAGTAGGAATGTGATAGCTGTCATCCTGATGTCCTCTTAACTCAATTAATATTATTATCTTCAGTTAAATCCACTTTCCTTAAAACAACATAACTTCTTTTTGTGGTCTAAAAAAACCATTCTTTACTTGAATATAAAGAAAAATTAAATTATTAGGAATCCAGGTAATAGATATAGCTGAAAATGTTATATTGTGTATGAGAACCTTTATTTAGGAATAGTTACTAAATTCAGGAAACTAGAAGTAGACCACTGAGGTGAGGAAGTAAAAAAAAAATACTAAGTGGGTGTTATAGAGCATGGGTGATATCAAAGGAGTAAAGATAAATAATGTTTAGTAAGGGTTATATGTGGATATGCATAGGAGAATGAGCTGAAAAAGAGAAAATGAAAATTAAGGACATTGTTTTTAAAAAGTCATAAAGTAACCTATTTTGGTAAATTTCATATATATATATATATATATATATATATATATATATATGCATGTGTGCATGTGAGTGTATATGAAATATATATATAGGCGAATATATATGAAATTTACCAAAATAGGTTCATATGTATTTGCATATATATATATATGAAATTTACCAAAATAGGTATATATATATATATATATATATATATATATATATATATGCCCATATAGTCCATAAAAGGGCATTATGTTCATCCTAGGAGTTGTAGGTTGCCAAATCAAAGCCCTTTTGGAGGTTTATGATACCTCTCTTAAAGATGTTGATCAAAGGCATACTGGAGATCTCCCAATAATTGATTCCTACCACCCCTGTATGTACACAGTGACTATATTATATATAATCTACATACATTAGTGTTGCTTGCAACCCTGAAAAATACACTTGGGGTGAGGATAAGAAGTGTCAGAGTCAATGAAATAGACTCTGAGAGTCAGCAAATGGTAAAAGCAGACATGTTTATTTCTGGAATTGTGCAACACTTTGTTCCTTCCACCAGGGCCCCATGGGCCCATGACAGTTTGATTCAATGTAGGTGGCCCAATCTGACTGGTTGTTCTGGTCATGCATTTTGTCACCATTTCTCTTGAGGTGCAAGTAGGTTTTAGGGGTTAGCAAGCACAGAAGTTACTGTTGCGTATAATGGACCTCTGAAAGCCACAGGTCAGGGTATCTGGACTCATTCCTGCTACACAAATATAAACATAAACAGTTACTAGATTTCCAGGAGATATTAAATCACACCAAATATTTTTATTTTTTAAAATAATTCTGTTTTTATTATACCCCCCATCTCCTTATTGAGCCAACACTGCTCCATTCAATTAACTGCATTTTAATGGGGATTTCCTCTTAAATTTACATACCCCTTTAGTTGCACCATAATGGGTACTAAACTTCTAAAATTTAAACCTATATTGGACAAACCAAACCTGAACTAAGAAAGCAGTGATAAGAATGATCAGTCCATCAAATGCTAAGTTGTTGTAGGCCTTAACTTTTAAAACTTTTTATTATATGTTCATATAATAAATTCTGATTATTCTGTTTATTCTCTTCCGCAGTCATCTATCATTTCTACCCCACCGCTCTCTTGCATCCAAGTGCCTTTCTCAGAATCAGGACATTTGTTGATTTAACCAATGCCTTCAGTTGGACCAGAGGTTCTCAACCATGCTAATGCTGAAACACTTTAATATATTCCCTCATGTTATGGTGACTCCCAAGAGCAATTTTTTTTTAAAATAAATTCCTACTTCATAACTAACTTTGCTACTTTGATGACTTGTAATGTATATATCTTATAGTTCCAATGATCATTGGTAATCCCTGTGAAAAGGTCATTAGACACTGAAAGTGGTCTCAACTCACAGCTGGAGAGTCTCTTAATGCTCCCTTGGATTAAGACTACTGTTTGGAGCCTGTTAGGGTTACCAGTAGGTACATAGTTGAAAGGATTAGTGCCCCCTTCTCCAAATCTGTAGCAGGTATCTCAGCAGAGGGTATTTAGATATGGCTTGGAAAACTGGTTTTCAATGTCTAAAAACAAAAATTTCACATGCACATAAATGTAAACAATATAAGAGATTATAGGGATAAAGTTACTCAAACCCATGGTATAGAAAGGTAATATAGTAAATAAAGAATCAAAACATGGGTAAGATGACAGCAAACTCTGATTGTTTATTTCAGAATACAGACCTTTGGTTTAAAAGCTTTTCTTTATAAACTATATAGGCTCTGATATTATGTTACAGCAACAGTAAAGATCAGTATCAAGTAAGTGAGAACATGGAAAGGATATGTCACTTAGGCATATATCTCTATCTGTCCATAGCAATGATACTCTTAAATGAAAAATAAAAATGCTACCCTCACTCCAAGCTTGAGAAGTATTGATATCGAACACACATTTTTCTACCATCACAGGAAGAATACAAACTACCTGAGATTTTCATTCAAAGGTGATAATTACAGATTTTAATACTGTGGCCAAATTGTAGGATTAGATAAATAGAAGTAATATAGTAAATATCAGTTGCAAACAGTTAACATATTGTTTGGTTAACAATTAGGTTAGGAATCACAAGAATTAGTATTTCACTGCATAAAGAAAAATTAAGCCATATGTGTTTTTGTCTAGAACATGACAAGGTGATGAACTGTTCCACTACCACTTTCCTCAGAAGATCACACATCAAATAGTAGTATTTCTGACAAAGTTTGTAAGCAAGAAGAAATCAAGTTAGTTCTTTCCTGAACATCTTATTCCTGCTGACTAGCTGTCACAGTGTTGAAAGCTGCTGTGCCACTACTGGAGGGAAAAAGCCATCATCAGTCTCACCCAGTTGTGACCCCAAAATATTATAATGACTGACCTGGGAACTCATGACCATTGGTGTAATAATGGAATGGATGTATGGAAATAAACAATCCTGTTGAGATCAGATTTTAGTCCTGCTAAGAATCGTTGACAAGTCTGTTCCTGGGCCCAAGGAGAGCAGCAGTGTATATTCTTACAGTCTATGACAGACTACTTATAACCACCCAGAATTTTCATTAACATTCACTATTTTACTCCAAATTAGTATTCTTTTATATTAAATGAAAATTAATGTTGTTGGAAGGACTTTTTTTTTCAAAAAAGAAAACATTTTAAAAGTACTTCAGAGGAATTTTGACATTTTGTAAGGGACTATGTTTTATACCTTGCTCTAAAGGTTTTTGTTTAGGGAAGTAACATTGTGGTATCCTGGCCATTCAGCACAGTAATAACTGCCAGAATCATCTGTCTGTGTATTGTCAATAGTGAGGAAAAAATCTGCTCCAGACCGACTGCCTTGGAACTGTGTTGAGACTCCTGAAACCAGAGTAGTTGTGCCATACACTAAGACTTTAGGGGATTGGCCTCCTTGCTGTTGATACCAAGAGAACTGTGTTTGCTCATTGGGATTAGTCTTGCAGGTGATGGTGATCTTGTCTCCAATATTAGCAGTCAGTGTAGATGGAGACTGAATTAAAGCACAGTACATTTTGAACTCTGCAATTTCATAAGAATAGTAAAAATAGAATATATTAGCACACATGAAGGCATATGTACATTGTACATTTCAAAGAAAATATTTTGGGTGAAATACCTTAGAGAAAAATTTTATCTAAGAAATACACTTAACATGCTGAAAATCTCTGGAATCTCTAGCAGGCTGCTGAGAAGACAACAGAAATATTTCTATACTCTTATTCTCACCTGAGAGGTGCAATAGAAGGCACAAAAGTGGAAACAGAGATCCCATTCTGTTGGCTGAGCACTGATCACTCCAGCTGATGTCTCTTGCTTTGGAGGATCCATTAATAGCAAATCAGAGATGAGAATTTTCTAAGTGATAATTATGCAAAGCAGATTCAGTTAAACATAAAATACTGGACTTTAATCAGGGATTTTCCATTTACATTCTTCAACACCAGCTGCATACTTTGAGGTTATGAGACATGCTTGAAGTACTTGCTAGTACTTTAATATTTCTTTACTGTAAATATCTCTTTACTGTATTTTCATGTCACAATGCCTTTTTCTGAACACTAACATGAATAGATTTAATTGATCCTCTTAACTGTAAATAACTATTGTGAATGTGGCAGGTGGATAACCATATGTTAACTATTTTATTGGGTACATGCCCTACAATATTCTGTGGTGTCATTTATTCTAACAAGTACTTCAAGTCCCCTGGGGTCTTCCAGCCTACCCTATGGTTCACTCTGTCATCTTACACAGACATCATACACACACAAACACACACGACACACACACATATACACACACAAAGAGTTATTTTTAGACTTTAAATTATGGAAGAAAATAAAAATGTTCAACCAAACTAATTTTTAACTTATTTTGTTTTTGTTTTTCAGGCAAGTTCTTAATATGTAACTGTGCCTAGACTGGATCATTTTATGAAAACCAGAATGGACTTGAACTCATGGAGATACTCTTGCCTCCAAATCCCAAACGCTATGTTTAGAAACATGAACTATCAAACCCAACCAAATTTTAAATTTTTAATCACTTTTACAGAATTACCTTTTTACTGGTAATCCTTGCCTAATTATACACAATCGTTGATGAAGGTCCTTTTACTTTGAAGATGCTTTTCTGTAATGTTCTTTCTACTTGTTAAGTCATCAACAGATGAGATAGATTTCTTTTCATACTTAGGAAAATTTATAACAATGGGTATTTTTCTTTTCAAAGACTCTGTACTGGCACCTACAAGTATTTCACTGATGTTTTTCAAATGAAATGCTAAACTTAAAACTTCATCTATTTCCATAAAATTTGTGTTGACAAAAATAAATAAAAACGGTAGGATATCCTCTATTATTCCATTGTTTGTAAAAAAAAAACCCAAAAAACAAAAACAAAAACAAAAAACAAACAAACAAACAAAAAACAAAAAAACCAAACCAAAACTAAAGACCAAAAAAACTTCATTTTGATACTCATTTAACTCACAATGATTCAAGATAATTCTATAGATTTATGGAAACTTCAGTTGACAAACATACTTTTACTGTTTAAAATTCTTTCAATTTTTTATCGTTTAACTAGTAACTGTAGACCTCTATTCAAGAAATATTCAATTTTTACCAAATTTTATTGGATAATTTATATAAATCCATAAACATGAAAAATACATCATATTCAAGAGTTGTTCACTTACTATAAAATATGGAGAGGGAAATTTGTAACAGATCCATGACTCTCTGAAGCTGAGCTCTCTAGTCTTATTGGGAATAGGAGTAAATTATGTGCTATGGGTTCAAACAATGCCTCATCTACATTTCCAAAATTATAGAGGAATGGAATCATCAGTCATTCCTTTTGAGTATCCATCATGAAATTTTTCTCGTTATAGTACATTGCAAGAAGATTGTCTTATGCAAGGACAATTTTAAGGTATGTATTCTTAAGCTGAAATAGAGTATTTCTGTATTTTCAGAGTCAAGGGGAACTTTGAGACTTCTTCATTCCACATATTTCTGTAAACCTCACACTTGGCTGCATCTGTGAAATACTTTGAAGAAGGCTAAGGCACCACTAAAAACAGCTAAAGCAACCAAGCCTCACACTTCTCCTTTCCTTGTGGTTTTTGCTATGGTCTGTATCACTGTGGGAGGCCAGTTGTCACTCTGTTGACAGTAATAAATTCCAAAATCTTCAGGCTCCACACTATTGATGCTGAGAGTGAAATCTTGCCCTGATCCACTGCCATTGAACCTGGAAGGGGTCCCAGAGATTGATTCAGAAGCATATTTGATAAGAATCCTTGGAGATTCACGTGATTTTTGCTGATGTCAGTTGAGGTTTGTGCTAATACCCCGGCTGGCCCTGCAGGAAATACTGACTCTGTCTTCTCAAGTCACAGACAAGGTGACTAGAGACTGGGTCATTGTGATGTCACCTCTGGAGGCTGTAAAACATAGAAAAAATATTAGTAGGACAACATTGAACATGAAAGTCGCTTCTAAACTATTTTTAAAAATTAAAAAAAAAATCTTTCAATGTTTCAATTACTTTAAATAGGAAGTCAAATCTCAGGAGATGCTGGCTTCCAAATAAAGCAAGAAATTTTCATTATTAAATAATATTACTACTTTATTTCCATGTCCAGACAGTCATACCTGAAATCCAGAAAATCAGAAGTCCAAGGAATTGAAGTGTGAATACCATCTTTGAGCTTTCCCTGAGTTTGTGTGGATCATGACACATCCCTGAGAAAGACCTTCTTACAATACTCTAAGAGGCAGGAACACTAAAATGAAGAAGTACTTATGCAAATCCTACTGACTTCATACTGTTTGTAATATAGATCTGATCAGAAGAGCAGGCTCCTCGTGCCTTGGAATATTTATTCCCTTGATGGTTACCTGAAGAGATGTTGAGATTTAAAAGGGGGTTGGCTCCTTCTTACATGAATACATAATTAGCAGAGTCTAATGAAGTCGGTGGGATATATTCAATAGTTTATAATAAAGGTCATCTCATATCCATGGCTTTATTACAGGCTTATTACAATATGAACAGAAGCACCACTAAATGTCTGAGCATTCCATGAAACATAACAACAGGTAAAACTAAAGTGATGTCATACTAATGTGATTACATAAACAAGAAGTAAGAAGTTCTGGATGACCTATAAAAATATATTTCTTTAGAGAGGAAATTGTAATCCTTATAAATTTTGCAAGTTGCCAGATTAGGGAAGAATATCAGAGGTTGAGATATCAAGATTCTCTTTAGAACCTTCCCAATAAATTCCAAATAGTGAGTATTGTATGTCTTTCCAACAAGTGTGCTGAGGAGAGCCACAGATATATTTCTAGAGTGTTCAAACAAATTACTTCCTTAGTACATAATTTTCATGATATATAAAAGACCACAATTGTGAGATAGTCTAGATCAGGAGAGAAATTTCCATCAGTTCCATTTAAAGAAACAACTTCCTGTGGCTTGGTCCATATAACCACACTAAAACATGGGTTAAATAAAAACTGTGTCTGAGCTTTCGAGAAACCTTAATAGCTGCAACATAGACTATGAAGACTCATGAGCAATAAGGTTAGGAGTAAAGAAGAGCCCAAGTTCACTCCAAGTGGAATGTGATAACTATGAAATCAATGTGCAGTTTTCTAAATCAGCTACAGATATCACTACTACATTGCCCAGCTATGCCATTTCTGTGGATATATCTAAGTGATTCTCTAGCCTACAACATACATAAAAGCATATTCTTATATTTTGCTGCTCTATTCACAGTAGCTTGGAAATGGAATGAATTTCAATGTACACCACAAATAAATGGATAATTGAAATGTACTTCAATGGAATTTATCTAGGTATGAAGAATCATGAAATTATGAAAATTTTGTAAAATGTATGGACCTGGAAAAGTTATAATGACTAAATCATTCTCTTTCCTCATAAATATTTGTGAAATTTCCTCCCTTAATTGTGAATTGTAACTTCAAATTTTTCCAATTGTCTGTTTGACTTGGATTATACAGTGATTTAAGAAGCTAGAATGGGACTCTCAAATTGGGAACTCTTTGGAGAGATTACAATAGAACATATGTGACAGAGAAATAAATAGCCAGATATTTTGGGAAGAAAATTTTGTGTATGATTAGTATGAGAAGCTGAGAAAAAGTATGGTTAAATATACTAAGATTATTTTAGTAATCCCAAAAGGAAAAACAATCAAACTAGTAAATCATACTTGAGGAAATAGAAGAAGAGTCATTGAAGATAATGGAATATCTGGAGATTGGGTTCATGCAGGCATTCAATATAAAAAGCAGATGTGTTTTTTTTCTCTGGGGTCTTGCTAGGGCAGGACCATCCGGGAGGCATAGGCCTCAGGAAGTGCAGGGGAGTCGCAAGACTGCAGAGACAGGAGCCTCTCAGCTTCCGAGGGACAGAGCTGGATCAGTGAACATCTCTGCCCCCTGCCTGCTAGGGGAGGACTTCCCCCCAAGGCTGGCTTCAGCCCAAGGACTCAGGTGAGATCCACCATTTTTTCTCTGGGGTCTTGCTAGGGCAGGACCATCTGGGAGGCATAGGCCTCAGGAAGTGCAGGGGAGTCGCAGGATTGCAGGGACTGGAGCCTCTCAGCTTCCGAGGGACAGAGCTGGATCATCGAACATCTCTGCCCCCTCCCTGGGAGCACAGGACTTCCCTCCAGGACAAGCTTCAGACAAAGTACTCAGGTGGGACCAGCTGGGAAGCACAGGCCTCAGGAGTGGAAGGGGAGTTGCAGGGCAGCAAGGAAAGATCAAGCTCTAAGACACCAAGAACTTCTAACACCAGAGATCAAGAGATGGAGAAAGGCAAATGCAAGAATCCTACCAACAGAAACCAAGACTGCTTGGCTTCACCAGAACCTAGTACTACCAACTCAGCAAGCCCTGGATATCCCAAAACACCAGAAAAGCAAGATTTGGATCTAAAAACTCATCTCACAATGCTGATAGAGGAACTTAAGAAGGACATGAATAACTCCCTTAAAGAAATACAGGAGAAAACAGATAAAGAG
>JADRCD010127277.1:0-11995 GCA_019843815.1 Montemys delectorum | reverse complement strand
TACAACATGCCCCTTCTCTCCAAAATCCAGGAAGGCAGGGGCTTGCCTCAGAGCCCAAAAGCGTTCCACAGCGGGCCTCCAACTGAAACACAGTGACCTCCCCTCAGCCCCAGCTTTGGTGACAAAAGAAACTGCCAGTGGTCATCAGGAGTTCAGGGTGCATGAGTCAGCAGAATACAAGCGTCTCTTGGCTCTTGCTGTTGGCCTTGTGCCATGTGCCCAGAGGGGGGTTTCTTCCTCAATTGCCTCAGTAGCAATTTGTATCAATTAACACGATTTTGCCTGTAGGGAAACTAAGACCAAGAGTCACCCCAGTGCTTGTTCAGGTCCACCCTGTTGGTTATTCATGGAGCTCGAACAGAACCCGGGATGCGCTGCCTCCACCAGCAACATCTGCCAGCTCTCCCAAGTCAGTTGACTAGCTGTGTCTTTGCTATGGGATGCTAGTACTTAAAAGACACTGGTGGTGGTGGTGGTGGTGGTGGTGGTGGTGGTGGTGATGGTGGTGGTGGAGAGATTGATTAGTGATGTCTGCCCTGAGAATGAAGTGGAGGAAGCAAGTGCCCTGCCCATTTCAGCCATTTTGCTGAAATCTCTCACACACCACACATTAGTGTGGATGTGAATCACAGGCTAGGACATCCCCTGAGGCTGGGCACAGGGCTGCTGTGTACAGCTATATCTGCTTACAATGACCAGGGCGGGTCTCACCCTCCTTTTAGTGACCAAGCCTGGTCAGTCAGTCAATAGGGTCTCGAGGGTCTCAGTAGGGTCACAATGGAGTGAGAATGAAAGCAAAAAGACAATTAGACAACACTATAGTGTGACTCCAGCAAGCGCTGAAGCAAGCTTACTTTTTCCCAAGCTGCTTTTATACCACTCCAAATGCATGCAAGGAATATGGTCAGTTCTCAGTCTAGAAACAAACAAGGCATAAAAGCCCCGTGGTCACTGTTTCTAGGATCACTGTTTCAAGATGATCGAGTTACAAGGAACACATTCCTCAGCTGTATTTCTCTTGAGCCTGCTTCCTGGTCCTAGCCCAATGGAAATATTCTTGCTAATTTACTTGAGGCAGCACCAAGAGCTCTCCACATTTTACGCTCTGGTCTTTCAGTTCCCTGGCTCTCTGTACTACATGCCTAGGAGACGTCAGGGCCATTTCCTGGGTTGGTGTCAGGAGTGTAAGATAGCATAGTTGAGAAGGTGCTCAATGTCCTAGTGTAACTGATGGACATAGCTTCCTGCATTGAAAACATTAGAGGAGAGTGCAGGATGGGAAAGGAGTAGGGTGTGCTTGCTTTCATTGTCATTTAAAGGAGGAACTGGATGCACTGCCATGCATCAGCCAATCTCAAAGGGAAATCTGGGCCAGGGGAAAAAAAAAAAAAACGACACTAAGCCTACAAAGAAATGTCCTTAAGCTTGAATGGCATCAAATTGCTTAAAGTTCACCATTTCACATGTCACTCCTTGGCCAAATGCAGTTGTCCAGAAGGTTGAAAATGGAGACAAGCCTCAGCAATGACTGGCCCCTCTAAGGCTCCATAGATTGTCTTCCTTTGTGGGAGAGGCTGGTCAAGGGCTATACTCTCTGACTTCTCACCCATGGTGGGCGGACAGCTGCTCCCACAGTTAGAAAGGCGCCTAATGGAGAGGCACCAGACCTTAGGGAAACCCATCTACAGGTCATGTGATGGTGGGTACCAAGATGCCCAGAATGCTTCCCACCCTCCACACCACTATCACCATCCTCAGAATCTCCATGTGACAACGAGGAACCACTGTTGATCGTACCACCAGAGTCTGAGTCACCCCACAGCCACAGTCCATAGGGGCCCAGACAATCACCTGTCCTGGAGCTTTCTCTTCCACTTTTGATGAGCCCCAGTTCTCTTCCACTTCTTGTGGTGAACCCCAGTTCTCTTCTGCTTCCTGTGGTGAACCCCGTTTCTCTTCTGCTTCCTGTGTGGGCCCCATTTCTCTTCTGCTTCCTGTGGTGGGTCCCAGCTCTCTTCTTTTTTTTTTTTTTTCATGGTCTTAGAGCTTTATTGTAGAAAACACACACAAAACACACACACACACACACACACACAGAGAGAGAGAGAGAGAGAGAGAGAGAGAGAGAGAGAGAGAGAGAGAAAAGAAAAGTAGAGGCCGGCCATGGCCACGTGGAGAGAGGGGAAACGGAGAGGGAGAGAGGGAGCAAGAGGTGAGAGTAAGAGTGAGAGCTTAAGAGAGTCCCAGTTCTCTTCTGCTTCCTGTTGTGGGCCCCAGTTCTCTTTTACTTCCTGTGGTGGGCCCCAGTTCTGTTCTACTTCCTGTGGTGGGCCCCCCCACTACCTTCCCATCCTTCCCACCCAAGCAAACAGCTGGGATGAGCTTGTACCCCAGGCTGCCATGCAGACTCAGCCTTCTGCTTGTCCTCCTTCGATATCCATCTTTAGTGACAGCTAAGGGGGGTACGGGTGCAAGGTATTCATGAAAGCTGAGTGGTAATGACAACAGGCTTTCAGCTTGAGTAGGAGAGGAGCGCAGCTAGGGCAGGCACAGAAATCAGAGAGAGCAGGAGGTGGCATGCAAATGAGAGAGATGGGCAGCTCTGGAGAACGGGGAAAAATTACGGTTCTGTCAACAGCATATTGTCCTGGAGGTGGCCTTGTTGTAATGGGGGAAGTCTTGGCACTCTTTGAGCCTTTACGTACTGTGTGCGCGCTGTCTTCAAGAGTGCTGCTAAAAATTCTACAGTGGCCCTGACCCCAGCTTGTTGAGACTCCCCTTGACCTTGGCAGGGCTGTCGGCTACCCATGGGCTCCTACACTATAGGAGACCCTGCTGGGTGAAGCTGGGACTCAGCAAGGGCACGGTGACCATGGAGTCCGTGAAACCCCTCCCACCTGCTCCTTCTCCGAGTGTCAGGCTCTGGGCAGGCAGGTTAATGGAATCCTGAGGCTGTGGTGGAAGGGAAATTGCTTGGCTCCCTTCTCTGTATTTTCTGTTCTGCAACGACCGTGGTCTCTTGTCCTCACACAGGGCTTGAGTCAGGCTCGGGGCTTATAATTTTAAAGTCTTTTTAACTTTTTGGGTCAGATGTTATTGCTTTGGCCAAAGGCCCCTTGAAGATTTACAGAGCAAGGAGTAGGCACTCCAAGATCCTTAGAGTGCACTACAGGGTTCCCATAGGACAAGTGGCTCTGATTAGTGACTGGCTCCTTCAGAGCTGGACATACACAGAGCGGCACTCACACTGCAGGCAGGTATGTGCTAGGCTGGGCCTGATTTTCCCTTCCTGGGCTCATTGTTAGCACAGCCCTGGCAGAGGTCGCTCCTAGGTGCCTGTGGCTGTGGAGCTGGGCAGAACCACACCTGGGTAGGAGGATCAGACCCCATCATTTGCCTTGTGGGCAAAACTGAACTTCTGCCTCGATTTTCCTCACTGATGATCAAGGATAACAACATGCCCATGTGGTTGCTTTGAGGGTTAAGTCTGAGGAGGGAGATGATGGACATGTGCCTGGCACAGGGTCAGCTTTCAATAAACACCATTACTCAGAGACCTTGGGCTCACGGCTCCTAGGATTTTTCATCTGACCCCGGTCTTCTAGTAAAGAGAATTTAGGAGATAAATCAACAGCCATGTTAAACCTCTCAATGAACCGACCACACAGGACCTGGAGTTCTGAATTGGGGAAGAAAGTAGGCAGACGGGCAGGCAATTCCAAAGTTTGGCTGCGGGTGGAGGCCCTGTGGCTGGCTCAAGGTCTGTCCACTCAGAGAGAGCTCAGCTGCTCCCCAGCTCGCCCAGACAGTCTCACACAGGGTGGCTGCATTGGGGAAGCAGTGTTCCCCACAACACTCTTTGACAGGGAACAGAGGAATGGGAAATATTCATCATGTTACATTCAGAATGACAGCCATCAAAATGATGAGGATGATAATGGTAGTGGTGGTGGTGGTGGTGGTGGTGACAATGCTGAAGATGGTAATGGTGATGATGGTGATGGAGAGAGTGATGAGTGAGAAAGAGGATGCTGTGATGGTAAAGATGATGATAAGTAGTGATGATTGTGATGGATGATTATGATGGTAAAAATGGAGATGATGGTGGTGGTGAAGGTGCTGATGGTGGTGGTTATAGTAGTTCTCAAGTGCTTATTGGCCTAGCAATGGTGGTGCACACCTTTAATCCCAGCACTTGAGAGGCAGAGGCAGCCAGATCTCCATGAGTTCAAGACCAGCCTGGTCTACAGAGTGAGTTCCAGAACAGCCAGGGCTACACAGAGAAACCCTGTCTTGAAATACCTTTAAAAAAGAGTCTGTGTATATATACATTTTATGTCAGACATAGAGAGTAAAAAATAAAATAGAATTCAGCCCCAGATCATGCCAGCTAACAGTTTTGATATGATCCATGAGATTCTTAATGTTCTCTATGAGCTGGTCCTGTCACCTGAAGACTGCTCTCCTGTCCACAGCTCAGTCCCATCCACATCAGCTCCTACGAATGAAGCTTCCTCGCCGTGAGAGGCCTTATAATGCTTCATAAATGATGTGTGGCCCCTGAGTGCGCACAATGTGATGTCAACAGAGAGTTCTGAATGAAAACTCCTAAAAGAACCCATGTCTGCAGAGACTGCTTAGAATTTCAGTACCATGAGAGATTCAAATGTTGCAGGCCCAGAGGCCAATTACCATATCTTGGGCTAGCTCTGACCCTCCAGAACAATTCTTCTTTGCCCACCTCTGTGTTAGAACTAAGGTCCCATGACTCATAGATAGAAAATCTTTTGATATCTATTGACGTAGCAGACCAATAGTTTCCACCAAACCCAGCTGGCATCTTGGACCTACAGAAAAGCGTCTGCCATCTCTCTCTCTCTCTCTCTCTCTCTCTCTCTCTCTCTCTCTCCCCCTCTCCCTCTCTCTCTCCTCCTGTCCCTCCCCCTCCTCTTCCCTTCTTTCCCTCTCCCTCTATCTCTGATTTTTCCACTAATGTATTTTAAACTTGCCTTGATTTATGACTTTCTTTTTACTTCTGTAAGACTTTAAAAAAAAAATCGGTGTGTGTGTGTGTGTGTGTGTGTGTGTGTGTGTGTGTGTGTGTGTAAGAGTGGTATACAAATGCCACTAAGCACCTTGATGATCCAAGCACTACTTGCAGGCATCAGTACCCTCTTTCCACAACGTGAGCCCTTGGGGATCCATCTCAGATTGTAAAGTCTGGCAACAAGTGCCTTTCCCCAGTGAGTAATCTCACCAGCCCCACCCTTAGCTTTAAAAGAACTCTAATATGACTTAGTTTCTAAAACTAAATTGTGTGGTCAAGGAGGTGGGAAGAGGGCTCATGGGTGTGAAAGAAAAGAGGAGGAGGTGTTGCTAGGCCTGTGGGGCCTGTGGGAGCTGTGGGGGCTCAATAAAGAATTTAAAAAAAAAAAGTCATGAAAGTGCTTCCGTGTTGGAACATAGAACTTGGGATGACCTAAATCTGTGTCCCCAAGCAATGGTCACTGAAAATGGCTCCAGAATAAACTACCTTTTAGTTCCTTAAAGAAGATTCTATGTATATGAGTCCATGTAACACTATCAATGAAGGTGACCAACTGAGCGTTCCCTCCCTGGCCCCTGGACAGCAGGTCTCTTGCTGCTTGCTTTGTGGGCTCAATTCAGACATTGCGTATTCTGCGTGTCCCTCCTGATGGCGCCTCTGCCTTGCTGCAGTCTTTCGAACTGATCTTCCCATACGTCCGTCCGGCCTGTTGTTGTTTGTTTGTTTATGAGTCTGTCATCTTTCCTCACTACTGCGTGGGCTTGAGGAAGGGGTGGTGTGACTTATCCTCTGTTCACTGCTGTGTCCCCCGGCTTAGGCCACTGTGTGGCCCATAAGAGACACTCACCATGCCGGGTATGCAGGTCACCTAATGGAAAGCTGTGAATTAGAGGAAAGGTAGCGTGGCTCCGTATTTTCTCACCACAGGCAGGGCAATCACTTTCCCGAGGAAGCTTCTGAGATTTTTTTTGTCCCTGGTCATGCGTGGGAGGAGGCAGAGGCTCTGGGTCTGCCCTGAGTGCCCTGGTGTATCGACACCTTCCGTCCCATGCAGGTGGAAATCACCACCTACTGGGTGTCCGGGGTTCCAGACCTTTGCTTGACCAGGACCAGGTTGTCTGCACAGCCCCATGCTCCACAACATGGCTGCAGATTAGACTTGTGGGAGCCAGACCTCAGAGGGCACATTTGTAGAAGATATTTGTATCTCATGTGAAGACCCACTGAAGTACTTGCAGAAGACAGGGACCCTAGTAATCCAGCGGAAAAAAGGGTTTCTGTCCAGCCATGCTGTGCTTGTCTGTGTGGGCACAGGTGTTGCAGTGGCAGAGCAGAGGCTCTGCAGGGACTCGTCAGCACAGGCTGCTGCTTGTTGAAGATGACCTGGCTCACAGTGAGGACCTGTGTACCAGCAGAGGCTGCCACCGACACCCTGTTATCAGACCACTTCTGGGAGGGCTGGAGAGGGAGCTGCTCCCTGTCTCAGGGCAGGTAGACTGTGGGAGAATGTCCTCATCACGGAGGAGGTGGGACTCACCCTTGCATCGTGGACAGAAACTCTGGAAGTGGATTGACCTTTCCCTGCCCATGATGCAGCAAAGCGGGGCAGACAGCAGCTCCTGTCCATCTCTCAGCATTGCAAATATCCCTTCCCTGGGGGAGAAGCAAATGATATCTATCTGCTCCGCATAAGGTCCCAATGACCAACCAGAGTATGACTCCACTGAAGTTCACCTAGGGGAGCCAATGACTTTATTGGGCTTACTTACAAAGCCCAAAAGGAGCCTGGGTGACCCCAAAGCAGCCATACTGGAAAGATTTCACCCTTTATAACTTCCCCATAACCACATAGATGGGGTCCTCATGTGTTAACCCTCCCCAGCCTGTGCACTCCCAAACTTCCAGATATCCTGAAACCACGAGCAGTTCGGGCTGCGTACAAATATCCAGGAGAAGCAGACACAATCTCAGGTGAGAGCCCAGTGACCCTCCTCACTCCCTCATGCCATGAGGGAGTGTTGACAGTCAATGTATTAGCCCAATGGTGATGGATTCTCGCAAGGAGGCACATTTGATCTGATGAAGACGGCCGTTGCTTTGCTTGAAGGACCAGTCTATAATTCCCCCAGTACACAGTAACCACACTTACGATACACATGGTTTAACTGCAAAGTGTGGAGGCTCCATGAAGACTTGGTGTGATATCCACAGGGAGAGCACAGACCTGGGGGACACAGGTCCTCAATCTCACAGGACACTGAGTGTGCTTTGAGCTGGAGGCCGCTGAATGTGGGCTCAGGGGACAAGTGGTGAGAGTGAGCATTTGTCATTGTTCTGCCTGAGTGCACACCCTTGGGTACTGCTTTTCCCATCACACTGGGACCAATTTATATTCTGTTGTGTCACAGGGCTTGATTCTCAGAAAGCACATCAATGATGCATTGGAGAGTAGGTGTGATGCCTGGCCTCTCCGTGTGTGCACGCTTGCGTATGAGAGTGTGCCTGCTTGAGAGAGAGTTGGAATTGGCCAGAGGGCCCCGTGGATGCCAGGCAAGCACTCTGCCACTGAACTATACCTCAACTCCTTTCTGTTCTTCTCAGCTCCCCTAAGCTGCTCAGGCTGGCCTTGAACTCACTCTGTAGCCCAGACAGGCCTTGAACTCAATCCTCCTGCCTCAGCTTGCCCAGTCACTTGGATCACAGGCTTGAATCTCTGGCCACTTGGGCCTCGTGCTACGGATCCAGCAGGCAGGAAAGAGGTTCCTCTGCCATCTGGAATGATTGGGCCCTGTTTTCTGCGTGGCCTACTGCTATGTCTCATAGCACATGTGTGCCTGTGTAGAGACCATAGAGGAACCAGGGCCACACAAACACCCCAAGTACTCAGTAAACAGTACTCAGTGCTTGTCTGAGTCCCTCCAGAAGAGAGAGAGCTTTGGGCTGAGTGTGAAGACAGGTGACATATGGAATTAAGAGGCAGGAGGCAGCTGCTCGTCCTGGTGAAGGCCTCATGACCAATTAGACAAGTGAGGCCCGTGGCAGCATTGAGCACTCCCAATTCTCCTGCTGGCTATACATGCTGGCTACTCTCCCCTCCCCCTCTCCCCATCTTCATCACTAGGAAGCCAACTCCCTCAATAGAGTCTTCAGTAACAGCATAGCCAGCGGGCCGTGACTGAATTTGAGGAGTAATTTGTAGCTAGCAGAGGAGCCTCGGGATTGTGTGCTCGCTCCATCTGTAGCCAGATCTTGCCCACTTGTAAGATAGATAGCTGCCTCTTGTTAGATGGAAATATAGAGCTTGTTTTCTGTTGGCTGGGGTTCGGATATGCACGGAATTGTGTCCGTGGAAGGAGAGCAGGTGTGCACCATGCCAGTTACAAATGTCTCCGTTTCCACTCCCAGGCACGCTTGGCTGCCCGGGAAGTGGAGAAACGGGTCCTGCTCTGTAAAGACTTTTCATTTTCCAGTTGGCTTGACATTAAACCTAGTCAGTAGAGGGCAGAGGAGGCACGCTGCTGGAAAGGGAGTTTCCTTCCTGATTCTGGAGTGTTCCCTGGCTCATAGGCTATTGCATCAGGACTAGCGGTCTTACCTGCTCCCCCGGAGCACAGGCGGTTTCTCTAACATCCCCTGCCTTGGTCACCCTGCAGGGCTCAGCAGCCAGCAGCAGCCAGGGTGGCAGTAAAACCTTCTGGTGATTTCAAGGCCAAGAGTCTTCAGCGTTTGGTCTCCAGGCAGTTTTCTAGGTTACTCTAGACAACAGACTTCTGGCAAAGAGCAGATGGCAGTCAATTTCACCCACATGACATTACAGCAACTTTTCTGATTGCAGTCACAAGACACCGTCTTGAGGAGGTCCCGGGGTCATTCTCTGGGTGTTTCCCTGGCCCCAAGCTGGTGACTGCCCCTCATCTGGGCTGCTCCTCTTTTTAGACTCTTTTCTTTGCTCTTGTTAGGCAAGCTCTCATTTCACCAATCCACGGCTGGAGTGAATTAATGTCATCCTTGTCATTAAATGTCCCTATTCGGACTCCGCTGTGGTTTCTGTGCCCCGCCAGGCCCGCACTGCTCCACCTGGACAGATGTGCAGACAGAGCTCCATGCAGCTGTGGCAGGGAGGCTGGGGGATCCTCAGGTGCACAGTTAATTGGCAGAGCTCATCTGGATCCAGCTCCAAATAGCTGCACGACGTTGGGCCCACCACCATCCCCTGCTTCCTGTGTAGGCAGCAAAGTCTGCCAGGGTCGCCTTGAAGGTGATGGGAAAGCAGCAAGCATTACCTGTTTATTTATGTATTTATGGGGAACTGGAGAAAAAGGTCTGTTCCAGACAGCGAGAGTGCTGATAAAGAACCACTGAAGCCCAGAATTGAGGCGGCTATGGGATTTCCTGAAGGAGCATGAGGGACTTGGAGACAGGTACACTACAGGGAAGTTGCAGACAGTTTTAACACCGAGGAGTCCTACCTGCGGCAGGGACGACCCATCAGGAAAAAACTATAGGACCCAAGAGCCCAACCCCTGTCAACTGGTCAGGTCTCATGCAACCCTGAAAAGGGGAGGGGCTTGGTGAGGCCTGAGCCCAGGAGCTTCTCCCTCCTTCCACAAGCTGTCAACAGGCCCCATCGGTGTAGGTGATGACAGCTGCTCTAATTTAAGATGGTGACAGTCATGTCCAACTTGGAGGGAGACAGGCAGGCCACACAGAGGAGGGCTGGGGGTGGGGCAAAGGGAGAGACTCTCTGTCTCTCCTTGGAGTGTACAAGCCTCTAAAGAGGGTCCCTACAAAGGCCTTGCAGCCATTCATCCTGCCCTCTGTAAAGAGGCCCTGTGAAGGATATGCAGGCTACTTGAGGGTGATTGGAGGGATGGGTGGTCCTGTTCTCTCTCTGTCTCTCTCTCTCTCTGTCTCTCTCTCTCTCTCATGGACACTCGGCATCCTCTGCATCCAAGGCTGGATTTTAGCGATGGTAATATTTAGCATGTTAGCTGAAGTCCCTTCCCTGAGGAGCCTATTGAACAAACTCAGAAGCTAGTGTGCAATCTTAACACCTGGTAAGTGCTCTGAGGAGAGGAAATGGGTTGAGAGGAAGAATCTAATTTAGAGGGGGGACTGGGGCAGGAAAGTTCTCAGTGGGGGTATCAAGGTAGAAAACTTGAAGCATGAGGAGGTTGGGTGGTGGTGGTGGTGGTGGTGGTGGTGGTGGTGGTGGTGGTGGTGGTGGTAGACAGCATCCTGGGACCGGTGGCTTCGGGAGAACAGGGGTCAGATCTTGGAGCCAGGGCATGTTGGCAGCTGAGGCCCGGCTGCTGGGGATGGGTTGGCTAAGTGTCAGCCAAGGGAGAGAGTGTGGAGGTCAGGGAGGAGCTGGGCGTGGCTGGGGTGGAAAAGGAGGGTAGAAGAAGACAATAAAGTGGAACTTGGCTGCCGGTGGGGGATAGCATGACCCTGCTGTGGCCTTGATGAAGGTGGGATTTAGAGCTGCCCCTTGGGCCCTTCTGAGATCACTGGGTGCTTAGTGCTGAGCCCAAGGGAGCCCTGGCCCCACACATGCAATCAGGAAGGTATCAAGTCTGGGACTACACTCCCACATGTGTGTCAGGGCATAGGTGGGTCAGAAAGAGTCTAGCCTATGTCCCTGGGTCTGGTCTGATAAGCAGTCACCCTGGGCTGCCTCCTTCCCTAGTCAGACCTAGAAGAGGATGAGGCTGAAGATGGCAGAGGTCTGTGGGCTGGGTGACCTCCAGTGAGGTTCTACATGGGTTGTCCAGAGAGGACCTGGAGCCCATCTCCCCACCCCAGTAAGGACACGTGGTTATTGCCTGCCTCTCAGCTGGGCTGTAGAGCCTGCCCCTCCTCACTGTGATTAATTCAGTTTGGTAAAGCAGCATTTACGCTGGAATTTAATCGTCATTTCTGATGGTGAAGGAATTGAAAAATAAATTGAAAGTGTCAGACGACGCATTAGGGGGAGTGATGGAGCAGAAGCAGCCACCCTCCCAGCCTCCCCATTGGGCGGTTCATGGGCCCAAAAAATTAGCCAAGTTGCTGCTGGATCAAGATGATGGCAGAATCAAGGACCAAGGTGACAAGAAGGGACATGGAAGGATGGCGACAAAGAGAGGAGGATTCCCACTGAGACAGGGGGATTCCCACGGAGGCAGGGCAATCTCTGGGCACCAGGCCCTGCCCCTCATCCTAGGAGGAGATGAGACCAGAACAGCAGGGACCTGCCCACAATGCCGCTTGCTATATAGGCCAGGAGGCTGGGGTAAAGGTCCCTGCCTTCTGCCACCAGGCACGAGAAAACCGAAGGGGCTCATCAGTTCTGCCCAGTGTCCGTGCCAGTAGTAAGAACACAGCAAGGCAAGATCACAGTCTCAAAGGAGTATACGTCTTCATGGGGAGTGGAGAGTGGAGAGAGACCCACGACAAACATGACAATGAGTGAATGAGCCAGATGACCTCTGAGACTGTCAGCTGCCAAATGACGGGAAGGAAAGCAACCAGGCAAGGACAGTGAGGAGCTGGAGGGGTTAGTATAGAGTTAACAACAGGCAGAGATTCTGCATGAGCTAGAGCTACCAGACAAGGGGCAAGGGGCAAGAGGCAAGGGGCAAGTGTTCCAGTTTGGAATGGTAAACTTGAAGGCCTTGGAACCATTTAGAAGTGACAGAAAGTCCACAGACTAGTGAGGTATGTGGGGCATGTTTAGGAGAAGAGGTGATGGCTGGGCAGTGATGGAGGCTCTGGGCTTATCCTGGGTGCAGAAGAAGTCCCCTGGACAGTGTTTAGAGCAGGCGACCATGCAGTGGCTGTTCACATTGTCACAGTGGCTGCTGAGGCAATGAGGAAAGTGAGGAACAGAAGAGACCTGACAGGAGACACTGTGGACACTGGACTGGACCAGAGCGGGAGGAGAGAAGCACCCATCCCTGACTCTCG
>JADRCD010127271.1:0-14667 GCA_019843815.1 Montemys delectorum | reverse complement strand
CCTCTCATCTGCTGAGATTGTGTGCTGAAAGCCCCATGTGTAATTGCAGATTTGTCTATTTCTCCCTTTAATTATGACAAGTTTTTGTCTTATGTATTTGAGACTGTTATCAGACTGAGATGCATTCATGACTGCTATATTCCTCTGAAAAATTGACTCTTTCACAAAACCAATTCTCTATGTGAATTAAAAATCTGTGTTTTAAAATTAGCACCTGCTATTAATATATACACTCTAGTCTTCATATGCTTAGTGAGAAACACTCCGTCAGCCATTTAGTTTCAATCCTTCTGTGCCTTTACCTTTAAAGCCTATTTCCTACAGAAAGTAGATGGTTGGATTTTGCTTCTTTATCCATTCTGATTATCTGGCTATTTAGTTGAATATGATGTAGTTATCAACCTGGCTGTAGCCATCTGTAACATTGTATTATTTTTTTAATTAGTTCTTGGTCTTATGGTATTTTTTCTTTCCTGAATTATTTTGAGTTAACAGTATTTTACAGAAGTCATTTGGAATTCATTTCATTGGCTGTTTAGCTACCCCTCTTTGAATGACTGGGTTTTGTAGTTTTGTTTTTGTTTTTGTTTGTTTTCTTGGTGGTGGTTTTCAACACACATATTTTGTTTTTAGGGGAATTTGGAAATGTCTGGGCACCCTTTTGGTTGTCACATTGAACAGTGCTACTGGCATCTAGTGGGGAGAGGCCAGAGACACTATACAATGTCCTAAAAGAGCGATAGTGGTGAAGTTGAGAAATATTGTTCCATGAATTACACACACCTTTTAAAAGTTCATAAATTGCGTATAGTTACTATTTATTTCATGAAAATAAGCTTGAAATTGTACAGGTAAGTGTACTCTTGCAATTCTTCATACTATGGACACTTAATTTTTTTTATCAGATATTTTCTTTATTTGTATTTCAAATGTTATCCCCTTTCCTGGTTTTCCATCCTCCTGGAAACTCCCTATCTCTGAAGTCTAACTTCTTGAGTTCTTTGTATATATTGGATATTAGCTCTCTATAGGTCTGTTTACAATATGTCATATGAGTGGGATTATGCAATACTTTTCCTTCTGTAACCAACTTACAATGTCTTTTAGGTCTCTCCATGGTATTAGAAGTAGTATTACTTTTACTCTTTGTAAAAGGTTAGCTAACACTCCATTGTGTATATGTTGTACTTCATGTGTCTTTCCATACTCATTTGAGATATTTCTGTATAGTTGTGATTGTGACTATGGCAACAAACAAACAAAGGAGTTGGCACTTCCCGTCACTCCCAACATCAGACAAAAGTTCTAATTTCTGCACAAATGTAGTGGTACTTGTCTTTTAAATTAAGTAGCTATCCTAAGAAGTCTTCAGTGACATCACACTGTGGTCTGAGTTTGTGTTCCCTTCTTGATTGGCCATGCTGAATACCTTTCTATATATCCATTAATCAATCTCAATGACTTTCTTTAGAGAGATGCCATTCACACCCTTTACCCTTTTAGGTTGTTTTCAGAAACATGTCTAGCTATTTGATAATAGGCCCATTATGTATTTTAGAAATTAATCTCTTACCTGATGAATGGTTTGCAAATACTTTCTAATACTGCTGAGTTTTCTCTGCATTGCCTTTCCCCCTCTATGAATATTTTTCTTGTTTGGCAGAGCCTCATGAGCAGAGAATGCATATTTGTCAAAATGCAGGAGATTTTTTGAAAACTTACTTTGTCTCTTCAGGTTCCATATGCCCTCTGTTGGCATCTCCACTAAGGTCATCCCCATTGAGTCGTGGGAATCTCTCACATCCCAGGTGTCTGGGACTTTCTGGAAGTTCTATCCCCCTCCCCAACTCCACTGCAGCTGCATCTTTCATTCATTCTCCTGGCCCTCTGGGCTTCTCTCCTGCAACTCCCCATACCTGCCCCTCCCCCCTTTCTTCCTCCAGTGGATAGACAAGGCCCTCAGTAGATGGATGGGGCCACCTATCCAGCTTCAAATTTTTGACCCAGAATTGTTCCCGTTTAAAGGAAATGCCAGACAAAAATGGAGCAGAGACTGAAGGATAGGCCATCAAGTGACCAGCCCAACTTGGGGTCCATCCTATGGGTAGGCAATAAACTGTGACACTATTACTGATGCCAGGGTATGCTTGCAGACAGGGGGCTAGCATAGCTGTTCTCTGAGAGTTTCTATCAGTGGCTGACTGAGACAGATGCAGATAGAGATACAGCTACAGCTACAGCCACAGCTAAAGATACAGATAACACTACAGCTACAGCTTCAGCCACAGCCACAGCCACAGCCACAGCCACAGATACAGATACAGATACAGATACAGATACAGATACAGATACAGATACAGATACAGATACAGATACAGATACAGATACAGATACAGATACAGATACAGATGATACAGATACAGATACAGCTACAGCCACAGCTACAGCTACAGCTACAGCTACAACCACAGCCACAGCCACAGCCACAGCCACAGCCACAGCCGCAGCCACAGCCACAGCTACAGCTACAGTTTCAGCCACAGCCACAGCTACAGCTACAGCTACAGCTTCAGCCACAGATACAGCCACAGCTACAGCTACAGCTACAGCTACAGCCACAGCCACAGCTACAGCTACAGCTACAGCTACAGCTACAGCCACAGCCACAGATACAGCTACAGCTACAGCTACAGCCTCAGCCACAGCCACAGCCACAGCCACAGCCACAGCCACAGCCACAGCCACAGCTACAGCTACAGCCACAGATGATACAGATACAGATACAGATACAGATACAGATACAGATACAGATACAGATACAGATACAGATACAGATACAGATACTCAACCACTTGGCTGAGGTCAGGGACTCCTATGGAAAAGTTAGGGGAAGGATTGAAGGAACTGAAGGGGTTGGCAACCCCATAGAAAGATCAACAGTGTCAACTAACCCAGACTCCTGGGAGCTCCCAGAGACTAAGCCACCAACCAAAGAATATACATGGGCTGGTCCATGGCCCTTGGCACATATGAAGCCAGAGCATTGTCTGGCTTCAGTGGGAGAGGATGTGCCTAATTCTGTAGTGACTTGATGCCCCAGGGAAGGGGATGCTGTTGGGGAGGAGGTGGGGTTGGGTGGGTGCATGAGGGGGATGGGTGAACACCCTCTCAGAGGCAAAGGGGATGGGAGATGGGGTGATGAACTCTGGGAGGGGGTACCGGGAAGGGAGGTAGCATTTGGAATGTAAATAAATAAAACAATTTAATAAAAGAGTTACTTTGTTTTTAATTGCTCATGTCTCCCTTTCATTCTCTCCTGATTTTGTTATTTTGTTTGTAAGGATAGCATGTTAGGGGTGTCACGTCAGTCAGAGAGGTGGTCCGTGATCGTTTTCATAATGTTCCGGTTGTTCTTTAGTTGGGATCATTTCTATTCACTTATCTGTGGACTTTTCTTTTCCCTTCAATATATGGCTCAGTGCTTTTTGTGGCTGTTCTGTTGGTCAACAGCTTTATTGAGGGAGAGATGAAATACAACAAACTGTACTCACACAACATGTACATATTGCTAGGTTCTGCCATCCAAGCACACCCACCCAGGAAACTACCACCATGGGTGAAATAACGCACAAAATGGTCAATCCCTAAGGCTTTCTTAGATTCATCATCACGCCTTTTATCCCCTATCAGCCCACAGGGAAAACATTGATATGTTTTCAATCACTAGTGATGAGTCCCCAATTTTAAAATTTTATAAAAATGGCTTGAGATGGTTTTCTCTTCTTGTCTATGCCTTTCTCTTACATAGTTTTATAGAATCCTCCCATATAGTTGTGTGGCTGCTTCAGTTACTTGGCATGTGCAGTAACACTACTTGCAAGAATAAAGAAATCACAGCCTGTTCATGTGTTCATCCCTTAAACACTCAGTTACTTATAGTTTGTGGCTATTCCACATGAAGCTGCTAGGAACATGCTCAAGTCCTTGAGTGAAAACATGCTTTTATTTTTCATCATCACTCACTAGAACTGTGTGCCCCGCCCCCCAACTAAGTGTGTTTTTCAGAAATAGCAAAAATGTTGGCCAAAGTGATTGGAGGTTTTTTCACCAGTCAGCAGTATATGAGAGCTTTGGTTGCTCTATAGCCCCACTGTCATTTGTTATTGGAATGGTCATTATTTTTAATTTTAGCGATTCTAGTTGACATATAACACTATCTCATTGTGGCTTAAATTTGCATTTCTTTAACAGCTAATGAGACTGAGCTCCCAGAATGTGCTCTCTGCATTTCATATATCATTTTGCTGAATTGTTGGCTTCCGTATTTTGCTATTTTTCATTATTTTGTTTCTTATTATTGAGTTTTGAGAGTTCATTGTGCATTCTGATACAAGTCTTTTATCAAAATCTGTGTTGCAAGTGTTCTCTTGTAGTTAGTACTTTGTCTTGATATTCTTGTAACAGGAGTGTCGTTGAAAGGTAGTTGTTTTATAATTTTGATAAACACCAATTTATCTATTTTTTCTTTTATGGATTTTTATTTTCATGCCATTGCTAAGGTAAATAAAAAACTTTTGATACTTTCTTTTCTAAGAAAATTATTTTAGATTTTATTCTTATGCCCCATTTTTATATGTTTCAGTCTTTATGCTTAAGTTTATAGGGCCGATGGACAGAAATCAATTGCCTACTTAATAAGAGCATGTTGAGGTCTAATGATGTAATCACCTTTGTAGAGAAGACTATCTCTCTGGGATCCCTTTACAGCTTGTCTACAATACAGTGATAATCTATGTGAGATCTCTCCCTGGATAATCTAGGGCAGCCTGTGAGTGTGTCTGTCATGTTGCTCATGGTGTACTGCCTCATTATTATAGCTCTATGCTATAGTTTGGGGCTGGACTCCCTCTCAAACACTCATGTGTCAAATAAAACTTTGCTCACAGCTTAGAAATAGGAGGCAGTCAAAACTTTTAAGGGGTGAATCCCTTTGAGAGGTTTAAAGTCGTTGTATAAGGTACCACCTTAAAAAGAGATGTGGGATGGTTGTCTCTCCCCATGCAGCTTTGCTTTACCATGAATCTCATACCATAGTAGGCTACCTTACTAAAGACCCCAAAATAATGTGTAACATTGGTCATGGACTTTAGCTTCCAAAATTGTGACCTACAATAAACTCTTCATTCATTTAACTTGATTGTATCAGTTATTTTCTTATAGCAACAGAAATCTGAATTCTATACCTTATAATACATTTTGGGACCTGGAAGTGTAAACCATTCAATTTTATTCTTTTCAAAAATAATGTTGGCATTTTATAATCTTTAACTTCTTGTACAAATTTTAGATCTTCTCTCAACTGAGCTATTTTTATGAAATTCCACAATTAAATTTTTACTTCAAACCTTCTACAATACTTTGGGTAGGCTCATGTTGAATCTATAGATTTTTTTAAAAGAGAATTAACATTATAACAGTATGTGTCTTCCAACCCATGAAACAGCATCTTCATTTGTTTAGGTCTTCTTCAGTTTCTCTCAGCCAAATTTTATATTTTATGGTATAAAGGCATTGGAAATATTGATTGAGGTTTATCTATAAGAATTCCATATTTTAGATGCTACTGTGAATTATATCATTTTAGAATTTAAAAAAAATGGTTACTTATTGCTAGCAAATGCAATACAATTGATTTTTTTAAACTGAGCATATAACCTCATATGTAATTGTTTCAGTAATGTTTCCCATTGCCTTTGTAGGATTTTCTCTGTGATCCTGTTAACTCTACCCAGTGGCTATGGACTGATTGCCGCCTGGTTTATAAACTTTCAGATTTATGATGGTCCACAAGTTCTATTCAGTAATTGAGTGGATACTGTGCTGTGTGCTTTGTATTCCTCTTTTTACCAGACTCTGTGGTATAGGGAGCCACAGATTCGAGCCTGCCATAGCATTCCATGGATTAAGAGTCAATGCTCTGTGCTCTACTTTGTTCCTAAGTTGTAGTGTTTAAATAGTTATATTAACTTGTTTACTTGTTTGTTTGTTTATTTTGTCTTTTTTGAGAAGGATTTCTCTGTAACTCTACTCTAGCTGTCTGGCTGTTTACTCTGTAAACCAGGCTGGCCTCAAATTTACAGATATCCTCTTGCCTCTTGCCTCCTGAGTGCTGGGATTAAATGTATATGCCCCCACCCAAGACATTATCAGGTTCTTATATTGTCAGTTTATAACCATGGTATGCAACCTTGTCCTAAGTTAAGAAGTATCTGCAATTTACTTCAGATACTTCTTAACTTAAAATTTTCAATTTTGTAATTTCATGTTTTTAATAGTCCTTTTTTTGGGAGCCTTTCTGTTTTTAACTACTTGGTGAATGCAGTTCTTTATTTCTTTAAGCACAGTTATAATAGCTGATTTAAAGTAATTTTTCCTTAAATGACAACATCCACTCTGTAACCCCAGTGTCTGCCTCCATTTTGTTGCATTTAAATGTGTCTTGTGATTTCAGGTTTTATCTAGGATAGTCTGTAATATACCCAGTAGGTACTTTAGAATATTCTTTTCTGCCTTTTTAGAAAGTTTTCATATATATATATACACATATATACATATATATGTATATATATGTGTGTGTGTGTGTATCTGTGTGTGTATGTATCTGTGTATGTATATATATTGTATGTGTGTGCTTTTTAAAAGATGCATTTTAATATTTTTAATTGTGTGTCTGAGTCTGTGTCTGTGTCCTCTGTGAATATGGGCACATAAATGCCGTACCTATGGATGCTGTAGGCATAGAATCCAGGGGGCTCGACTTGTATGTAGTTGTGAGCTGCTTGATATGAGTGCAGACAGTCAAACTCAGGTCCTCTGCAAGAGCAGCATATGCTTTTAACTGACAAGTCATATCTCCAGCCCCAGATTTGTTGGATTTTTAGAACAGAAAATGTAACTTGCTGGACTGAGCAAAAACTATCTCATCTCAGCTGGGTTTCCTCATGTCTATCTCATATTTGTATAGCTTAAGAGACATAGTTTTAAAAATACAGATATATATCTCCTCAAATTTCCTCTGGTTTTAGAGTTAAAATTTTTTGAGAATTGAATTCATGAATGCTGTATTTAAATAATTTCCATCTCTCTCTTGCTCCTCATATTTTTCTTGTGCTCCCTCCCTCTCAAATTCATGACCTTTTCTTTAATTCTCTCTCTCTCTCTCTCTCTCTCTCTCTCTCTCTCTCTCTCTCTCTTTCTCTTTCTCTTTCTCACATACACACACACACACACACACACACACACACACACACACACACACATATATACACACACACAGAAGGAGGTGGGAAGAGAGGGAGAGAGAGAGAGAAATAGAAATATAATCTGCAGAGTTTCTTGTATGTATATATATCTAGGGCTGACCACTTGGGACTGGATTACCTATTAGGGGCTCGTCCCTGAAGGAGGCCTTATCTCTTAGCATCCATTAATTGTCTATAACTCTTCATCTAGGGATGGGGACTTTCAAATTTTCCTTCATCCGTGACAGCATGCCGGTTGGCACTGTGATCGTGTAGGTCTGCGTTAGACCTAAACACTATGGTTATATTGCTGAGAGTTCATGGAGGCAGCTTCCCTGTCCTGCACAGAAAGAAGACTATCTCATAGGAGACACTATGGTCCCTATGGCTCTTACAGGGTGTCTGTCCCCTCTCCTGTGAGGGTCCCTGAGCCTTAGGTATAGTATTTGTATTGTAGATGTATTCTTTGGGGCTGGGTACCCCATGGTCAGTAGTTCTTAACATGGTGAGTAGTTGTGGATTTCTCTAACGGTTGCCATCTGCTGTAAAAAGAAGGAGCTCCATTGACGAGGAATAAGGTTTCCAGTTGCCTGTGGATCTCAGGATAGCTATTTAGAATGAACTTGGGGATTATACTGGTTTAGGAAATTTGTAGTAGTGCATTCTCCTGCAGGGCTCAGCCCTGGAGAGTTGGCTGGGTTTACAGTACTAGGCATAAATTATCTCCTTTTAAGTGTACTTTAAGCCGAACTAGATGGCTACTGGTATCACAAAGTAATAATTGCCACCATTTTGGCTAGGTTGGCTGACTACTGAGTTCTTAGGGTCTGTTTATCTATGCCCCCACAATGCTACCTCTGTTGCATTACAGGCACATATCGCTTTATTTGGATTTTCACTGGAGTGCCAGAAATTTCATCTTGGTTCCCATACTTGCACATCACGTAGTCTTATCCACTGAATCCTTGCTCTAGTCCTTCTACTCACCTTCTTGAAAGCTCTATCATCAGTATGGTGCAAAGTTTCCTTTGGATTGATACTGCCATTCTAACCTGGGTCCCAGATTAAGCATGAATAAAACATATCAGAGCACAAATTTGTGATATTTCAAACACAGCCTGCTCTGCAGCATGTACTAGAGCTTTCTAGCCAAACCCAAAATAGGTTAACAAATTCACAGCACACCTACAAATTTAAGAAAGAAATACTTGTCTTCCTCAGGACCTGAGCCTGTAATTTTTCATTACACAGCATTTGCTGACCACTACAAAGCTATGTTATTTCTCTTTCATTGCATCTCACTTTATATCTGCCCATCTTGTTTTCATCAGTAAACGCTGGGCACCTACCTGTCCATCAGAAGTGTCAGTGTGGCTGCTGAGTTAGGATTACATTTACTTACAGGATTTCTCCACTTCAGATAGTGTTTATTTCATGCTGACAATGGGAGAAAGGCAGCCAGTTAATCTTGACACAATTGAATTCAGAAATGCCTCAGATCTAATTTTACTTCTCCATTCCCCAGTTACTCTTTCTGCTTCCTTCAGTTGTGCATGTTTCAAATCATTCTCAGTGTTTACTTTTAATTTCTATTTCATTTTAATTATTTAATGGGTGGCATCTGGGTAGCACCTGTCATTCATCGAATTTACTGAACAGTTTGTTTTCTGCTTATGAAATGTCAAAAGTATTTGATCTGCTGATTCATGGGCACTACTATTCTTCAGGATGCAGACCGCAGGACCTAGCCTTCCTTCTCTTTCTGAGTACTTGGAAGGGACAGGATTCTTGGAGGTGAGCAGAGTACTACAAATATATGACATATAACTGTACATAAGCAGTGACTAGCAAGTAAAAACTTCCTAGTTGTTCACCTGCTGATTGTGTACAAACATGTGAAATTCAAAGGCATCATGGCATGCTCAATAACTGGTGTTAGGGATCAATGCAATGAGGGATCAGTGTTTGCTTGGAACCCTTGCTCATCCACTGTACAATCTAAGAAACACAGTTTGCTCTTCTTACCTCAACCCTGCCCACAAGAAGAAAATTCTGTGTTAATACGTCACCTCTCACTGTCTCTGCATTTCTAGGTATCTACCCATGAGTGCTTCCGAAAGGCTCAGCTTTTTTACCTTATATGGGCAAAAATCCCAGCTCCTAGCTCACACATCATTACCCCCTGCCCAAACTTCATAAGCCTCCCTTAGTTTAGCCTGGGCAAATGACTTCACTGACTTCTACCCATGAGATAGGTGAACTTGCTGGAGATCTGCCTCTCAATAAACCTGCCTTTATACTTCGGGCTTGAAATTGACTCATTTCATTGCCATGAAAACCTATTAATCAGTATTTTTCCAAGCTAAAGCATATCTCTTTTAGCAGTTAAGTCCACTGGTTAGGAAAATGAAAATGTGAGTCTGTGAATTATATCTACTTGCACACTAGAGACCTAGTCTTAGAAGCCATTTTTAGCTTTGAATCATGGGAGGTAGGTTTCACAAAGGGGGAAAGAACATACACAAACAGAAAATGCTTCTAAAAGTCTCAGAAACAATAATAGTGATGAGTTTATCAACGTCATTCTGAGCATTTGTGTTATATTTTGTAGTTTTATAATTTAGGACAAACCCATTTTGTGGGGTTTTCTACCCAAACCTATTTTGGAGACCTCAGTTTTCTCTTTAAATTGAGTTAGTTGTTTCAGTGAGACAATCCTTTATCACTTGCCATCTAAAGCACTGGGTATACTTGAAATTATGTTAGAGTTAAACTCAATGTGGTTGTGTATCTCTTTCCTCTGATCTGCAGTATTCCTACCTGGGGCGGTGTTTTTTAAAACTCAGGAAGTAAATCAACTTAGAAGTCTCAGGAAGCTCCTGAAATTGAGAAGATTCACAAGACTCCTCTCCAAGACTACATTAAGTAGTGATGATTGCAGAGAAGAGATTCGAACTGACAGACTCACTTCAAATGATAGAGGGAGCTCCAGGGGCAGAGCTCCCAGGAAGCATAACCTATATTGGCAATGGACTTCTTGATGACAGAGCTTCCCTTAAGTCAGTGTGCTTCTATAAGTAACCCCTGACCCTATGAGTGACCTGGGTAGACTGACCTGTTTAACTGATTGAGGCTTAGGTAGAATCTTTCCTTTGGCCCATCCTTGGTGCCTTGTCTAGGATGAAGAGACATTTCTTCATATCTTCCCATGATAAGTCATATAACATAGGTTCTCAATTTTTAAAAAATCTTCTTTTATATTATGAAGGGCCCAATACCCTCTCAATACTGCATATGATACTTATTGAGACTTCTGAATTGATGGTGCCAGAGATCCATGCTTTTGTAATAAGTACTGGGAAAATGGCCACTAAGCAAGTTTTGAGATTACACCTGCCATTTAAACCTTCACAAGAATCACTGTGGAAGATTAGTTAGCTAGTATAGCACCATCAGAAGCGAATTTGTCTATAGAAGCAGACAGATTGAGGACAGGAATGAAGCCAGGGAAATGGTGATCTGGGGTCTATTTGATAGAGTTGCAAAGGAAAGGAGAACACAGCAGTTAGGGGATGCAGGGAGTTGGGTTTTTTTTGGCTCTAGACGGTTCTTTGGAGCCAAGCAGCAGGGTGTCCTGATAGATAGGAACAGTCTGCCCTGGAACAGGCTACAGCTGAGTTGGGAAGCTAACACAAAGGAAGTAGCAGGAACCAGCAAGGAGCCTCTTGCCTGGGCTTCCAGTACCTACTCCTGGCCATGCACAATCTGTTCTGTTCTCCAGAGCAGCTTCCATGAACACTACCAAGTTTATAGCCAACAATGGCCTCCCCAACATGTTTCTATCACATCAACAATGAAGCTCACTGAAGGCCTTCCCCTCCTAACATCCGTCCTGTCCCCAGCTTTGCTTCCTCTATGTCTCCACTGCTTTTCAGCTGCTCAAGTCTTGCCTTTGATCACTTGACAGATAGTTTACTCTCCTGTCCTGACCCTGGAATCAGGGGTTCTCCCTCAAGGAAGTATGGCCTTTCAGATTTTAACACTGCCTACCTTGTTACCTTTTTCCAGGTCTCTACCCAACTGTTATGCCATCAGACTATCTATCACTGCCTATACTTTGATACGCTTTTATCTTTTCTCAGAGCAGATACAACTGCTTCATTTTGTATATATGGTCATTTCTTCTTAGGCCATCTATCATTGGGGTATAGGCTTCATGAGCACAAGACACTTGTTTGAATCCTTGCTGAATTCCAGTCTCAGGAACAATTCCTGGTGTGTTATGTTGCATATTCTTTAAACAGAGGAGTTAATGAGCATTGCCTCATTGTAAGGGTGTGTGTGTTTGTGTGTGTGTGTGTGTGTGTGTTTTCCATCACTGTGACAAAATAACAAAGATAAACCAGTTTAAAGGAGGAAAGATGCTTTCTGGCTCCCAGTTTTAGAGGTTTCTCTTTGTGTTTGACTCAGTTGTCCCTTTGGAATTACAATGAGCTAGAATATCAATATCATGGTGACAGAAGTAAGTGGCAGAAGAATGTGCTCATAGCAGAAAGGAAGAAACAAGAGAAAGGGCCTGAATTCTTCAACCCCGTTTCAATGGCACTTGTGTCCAATGACCTCCTTTCTCCATCAAGGTTCTACCTTCTAAGGTCTCTACTTCTACTTCTTACCAATGTCTGGGCATCAAGTCTTCAGTACATAAGCTTTTGGGTGGATATTTAACATCCAAGTCATAATATAAGGCTACCCACTACCTGCATTTGGTAATACTTAGCTTATTGGAGCTTCGTTTAGCTAGTTGAGTACTAGGCAATTTGTTTATATCTCCACAGAGTGAGCTAAAATGGGATCTTTGAAATGATAACTGAGGCTAAGTGGGACCAAATTATTGAAACAAATATTAACAGTAGAAATTGTTTTTTTAAAAAATCATATTAACAAAAAATGTGCATTTGTGTTTTCTCAACCTGTTATATCATTTATCTGGTTGAACATGTGATTCTGCTCTACCCTTTCTTAGGACATCCAGTGGGCTCAAAGTCCCATGGACATGGCAGTGATATGGCAAAAAAGCTTATGATCCAATATGGAAAAAGCCTTTTTTCTCCCTTCTGATCACAACAAGATGGTAGCTGCAGCATCTAGAAGACCAAGACTGGTCAGATTAGTTCAGGATCTCATGAAAAGCTTGGTTCTCAAAGGAAAACAAAATATATAAAGTTATCAGTTCAATCTACAAACCTACAGAGAGTTGAGAAAGAACATTGGCCCTTGCTCTCTAAATGGCATGGAATTTAACCTTATTGAAGGAACTTGAGTTACAAAATTGTGTAATAAATATCCTTTTACCACCTTTGTCTTTTTAAGGTGCACCATGTAATCTCTGGGATTGTTAAGCCTTTTAACAAGGTAAAAGATATTAAAATAATTTGTCTTGGTTTTTGTACTTTCTCAGAGTTGTAAACATCATAGAACAGAGTCTGCCAGTCTTTTATTGGGCTTCCTGGATGAATGCATTTGAAAGAGGCAACAGAGTGTAACTAAACAAGATGCCTACAGAATCTGGACTCCCCTGTGTCTCATGGTATTTGGCAGAATTGATCCTAGAGCTGACTCAGAGGCAGTCTCACCCACTGGGCATATGGGCAGACTAATTAAGCTGCTGAAATCTTTGGAGTGTTGTCACCAGCCCTTTACCTCATGTGACCACAAAAGGATCAAAGCCCACCCAGAGGCAGCCAGTGTCATGAGACTTATGCCAAGACTCTCTTGGTTTCCTTCCTCCGATGGTGATGTTACTTCTTGGGGTGTCTGTGGAAGCACCCCAGGGGATGGCTTCCCTGTCGTCTGCTATGGTGCTGAACACTTGATAAGTTTAGGAGTAAGGGTGGATCCCATATGCTTTACCTCTAATAGCTAAGTTAGAAGCCATAGATAGAATTTCATCAAAGTCCCACCAAAGACTGCTCAGGCAGTCCTGGAATAGAGCAAGTTTGCACTGAAGCAGACTGCCAGTGTCAGTGTTTGGGCAGAATCCTGCCCTCTGTGGACTGGCTGGCTTCCGGAAGTGATGAAATGAGAGCATTCTCAGATAATTTTTTGAAAATTCACCAATAAGCCAGTGATATAAGAGGAAGAAGGACAATACTTTTCAACCACGTACAGTCTACATGACACCCGTCTCTATCCCTCAGATTAGATTGCATAGGCAGACTCCTCTTGCTGAAAAAAACAATTTCTCTCAGTCCTATCTGCTCCACGTGTCCACCCTTTCTGTTGTGTAGTCTCCAACTTGATAATGCAGACAGCGATACTCTATCTTTACCCTACTGTGTTAAACATTGGTGCCCAGGTACCAAAGGCAAATAGAGGGATGCATAGCAGGAAGGTGACTCTTAGCTCTACTCTCTGCTGTGTTTCCCAAGGCTTCTGCCATGCCATGGATTGATATTACCTCCCATTTGCAGCAAGGTACCTGTCTTCTAAGGGGTATCCTGGAATTCTCTCTTCCACACTATAATTCACACTGCATGCTATCACTGGGCTAATGTTCTGAAAACACCACTCTAACAGAGTCACTCAAACTCCTTGAGCCTCCATTTCCTCATTGAAAAATGGATATGTTTGTTTTCCCTGCTTGCCTACCTGATATTGTTGTAGAAAGCATCAGAAAAGACCATGGCAGGAAGTGCTTTGCAAAGAGAATCATGCTGTGCATATGGAGATAGACCTACTCATCTTGGAAATGTGGCCTTCCTATCTCCTACTGCCTACCACAGCAAGTGCACACAATTGAGCTTGGTGTTCAAGGCTTCTATGAGCAAGCATGTTCCAAATGCTTGTCCTTCATTTCTGGATAACCTTGGTTGTCTTTCTCTTCCCCACCTGTACTTTTGTGAAACCTTCCCCGAGTGTTGCTAATCTCAGGGATCTTTTCATCTGAGGTGTTGTAGGCTCTGTAGCTAGAAAAAGTAGTTCAGTGTGGTTGCACATTTAAAAACCTCAGAACAGTTTGAAAGAACTCCATCCATCTTTGATTGAATCACTTTGGAATAAAGTCATATTCCAATGACTCTAATGGAGGTCTAGGGTGAAGAGTGCCTAGTTTAGGCCTTCCACTTAGAACTGAGTTGCTTTGCTTTTTAGAGTACAATGTTATTTCTCATTACTCTCAGATTTGTATGGACCAGAGGCCCTTTTTCCTCTCCTTTGTTCCATAGTACTTTCTGTCTCTTCCAAGACAGCTAGATTCCATATATGGGACTTAACAAATCTGCACGAGCACATGTCAGTGTGTTTGTCTTTCCCATCCATCCCTCTTTCTGTCCTCCAACTCTGAAGCCAGCACCAGTTATTTCTGTGG
>JADRCD010127270.1:0-16108 GCA_019843815.1 Montemys delectorum | reverse complement strand
TCCCACCCTCTCTCCCCTCCCTCCTTGCACTGTGTCATTCTCTTTTAGTGTAAGGTTTCAGAATTTGTGTTGAATTGTCTCCTCCTCCAACCTGATAAGCAGTACACAGACCCTCCAAGGCCTGGAGTCTACAGCAGTAACACTCCATCTCTGTGGCTTGAATTTGAGACCATTCAAAGCAGATCAACATGATGAAAGACATTGTATTAGCAAAACTTCAATTTTCAGAGCAAGTAGAAACAGGAAATTTAGAGCTCTCTCCAATTTTCTGACAGGAAGTCAAGTGAATACACTGAAGAAATAGCAGGGAGAGTGAAGGAACAGACTTTGGAAAACTGAGTTTGCTTTTGATTTAGACGGGTTCTTTATTGAAAATGCAGCCCCGAGGGAATTAGGTTCTCTTCTCTGGGGGCTTCCTTCCATTAACTCACTATGAACCTCTGCTCAAACTTGGCGTTACATGGAGATCTGGTAATTATACTGAGAAATTGTTGGAAATACATTTTCATTCTTCCCTTTCAGAAACTTATAACTTACTTGATTTCTACTAACATAGATCCTATGTGACACCGTATATGCCAGTGTCCTCTCCCATTAGACATGTATCTAATAACTTAAATCGTACATTGACTTATTTCCAACCTAACAGAATTGGAAACATTTTTTATCATTTCTATCTAGAAAATATTTCTAAATCAGAGGTATTTTTGCTTTGCAAACTCAATTATTATCATAGTTCTTATTTCTAAGATTTCTTTAATCTCTTTATATTTACAGATATGTGTTTTCAATCACCACAGAAAATATTAACATGTTAAAAATGGAATTTATTTTGAGATACAAATCATTTGTTGATTTGTCCTCTTGCTTCATTTTTCTCAGTACTGTAATTGCCATTTTAAAACACAGCTGTAGGCTGAACCCTCATACATAAACCAGAAATCCAAACTATAAACATCACCAATGAAACTCAAAGATGTTCCACACTGAATAGTATAATGATTATTAACTAGTCGGATGACACTGAGTGCTATTAATCATAATCAAGTGTTAGGTTTTTTTAATGGTCTGCATGGTATGGAGATTTACACTGCACAGAAATTTAAAGTAGTTACACAGAAAGGGGCTTGCTGGTATACCGTTCTTCATCATTTCCTATTGCATCCATGTTGTACCTGTTGCTTGGTTAACTTCTAACAGGAAACTACCCCTAATGGCAGTAAGTGACAACTGGCAAGTGCCCTGCATGTGTGACTTCTCTAAGCAGCTGATGTCTCTGAATATACAAATTAACCTGACATTGCTATCTTCTTATTCTTATCTACTTTTTAAAGTATTTTTCATTTCTTCTAATAATAAAATTAGAGCAGTTTATGTCAGTTATTTCTGTGTGTGCCAATTCTAAGAGGTGCTGTATATATGCGGAAGGATGAAATGATTCTGAAACAGGGACAAGAAGAAAAACAAACGCAACTTGCATTTAATCCCTCACTGTCAGTGCTCTTAACCACTGAGCCATCTCTCCAGCCCCTAAAGATCTATTTTCATTTTATACATATAAATGCTTGCTCTGCGTTCATGTGTGTGTGCCACATGCATACCTGGTGCCTGCCAAAGTCTGAAAAAGACATAGATATGTGGGTGCTGGGAATTGAACCCATGTCTTGTGCAAGAGCAGTTAGTGTTCTTAACCACTGAGCCATCTCTTCAGCTCCAACTCCCTCTCTAAAAAAAGAAGGTGTAGTATGAAACTTTACAAATTAAATATTTATTTGGGTGGTATCCAGACACACGGCTCTGTGTATACGTATTTAACCACCAGTCTGTTCTGAGCTTATTTCGGTCATTTAGCATTGGAAACAGTACTGTGACAAGCATAGTCAAATCTTTCGGTACATCCTCCTCCTCCCCCAGGGTGAATTCCTCACACCAGAATTGTTGAGTGAAAGCATTAATAAATTTAAGGCACTCCATATGCAGTTCCTGGTATTTTTGAGCAAACTGTAACACATAAGTCTCTCCGGGAAGAATATTTTTCCTACCTGGTTATTGCTAGAAACATTGTTCACTATTGAACCAAATAATTCCATCATTTTTTTTTTCTAACAATGATACTATTTATGACTAAAGTTAAAACCACCCTTTACTGAAATTGGTTGGTGTGATGGTCTGTTTTGGTTTTGAACCTCACAGAATCAAGAAGGGTCAGGTGTTAGTACCGCACACTTCTGGGACACATGAAGAGAAGAGCTGCCGTGAATGTTGACACCACCCAAGGGGTCACTGGCTGCTGGCATTGACTCACTCGTCCTTTTCCTCTCCTTGTCCTTCTCCCTTCTATTTCTTGACTCCTTCCTGGCAGCCATAGCAGTACTCTGCACTACAGACTCTCTTTACCATAATAGACTAAACCTTCTGAAACTAGGGAAAAAAAATTAAATCCCCCTGTCTTCCATGATTTTTGTCAGATTTGTTACACGAACAGGAAGATGTGACTAACACTGCTTTCTAGATGTCCCCCTCACCAAGTAAAAGGTAACATCTTTTAGATTCCCTCTTGGCTCATCTTGTTGACCATCTGCCCATCCCTGCTTTACTCCCCCACATCTTGAGCCCTTCTCTCTCCAGTCTGGACTGTATTTTTTGGCCTGAAATGTAGCCTTTTGACCCAGAATTTTCTTCACTACCTCCGAATTCCTGACATCTGGCTTTCTTCTGGCTATTCAATTTTGCAGTTTCCTCTCCTGAAGATCCATAACTATCTAAAGTGAGGGAAGAAAACTCAGACCACTGTCATCGGCTGTGTAGAGGTTGGTACCCTCACTCCCATCCCAATCCTCTTCTGAGCCTTTTTTCTCTGACACAAAGGCTCTGACATCCACTGCTCTGGCCTATCCAATATCAGGTTCTTCACCATCCAAGCGATGTTGGGTATGGGTTTATCTTATGGAGTGAGCCTTCACTTAAATCAGATAGTATTTGGTTACTCCCTAAACCTTTGTGCCACTATTGTATCAGCACATCTTGAAGGCAGATCACTCTTGTAAGGTGAATGGTTTGCAGCTGGGTTAGTGTTTACCTTTCTCCTTTGGTAGTGTGCAGAGTGCCTTTTAATACCATGAATGCAAGTCTATGTGCATGGAGGTTTTAGGTAGGCACCAGATTGACTTTTCTATATTCAATTAGTTGTATAAGTGCTGTCTTCAGCAATAGGGCCTTGCCATCACTTCATGAAGAGCCACCAATAGCATTGGCAATAGCCTGAGTTGTTTGGGGGTTCTCACAGGACTCTTTTGGCCAAGAGCTCGATTAGATGTAATCCTTTTCTGAAGCTTCATTTGATGGTGAGTGATGTCCAGTTGTGGCTCCATTTCTCCTGTTCTTTGATGATTTCTAGATTGTCTTCACATATGATATATTATAGGAGCATCTACTATATTAGGTTTCTGTATGCCTCTCAAATGCCCCTTACTTTTAGCTGCCCCTCTCCATATTTCTTCCATTGCACTCCTCCTGTCTTCTCTGTTTGATGGTCCCATTACAGTTCCCCCACCTTGTCTATCTATAACTCTGCATTTTATTTCCCCTTTCTAGGAAGATTCATCCTCTCCCCCTAGTCTCTTACTTTCTTCCTAACTTCTGTGGTTATCTGGATATAGTTTGCTTAACAATGACTCAAGTTCTAACACACACACACACACACACACACACACGCACCAAATTTACCTTTCTGAGTCTGAGTTATCTTGTTCAGGATTTTTTTCTAGTTCCATCCATTTATCTTCAGATTTCATGATTTAATTTCTAATGGTTGTGTAGTAGTCCTTTGTGTAAATGTACCACATTTTCATTAGTCATCCTTTGTCATAATGTTGTTTCTAATTTCGGTCTATTAAAGAACATAGTTGAAACATGTCTCTGTAGTAGGATAAAGCATCCTTTGGGTTTATGCCAGAGTGGTATAGCTGGATCTTGAGGTAGATCAATTCCCACCTTTCTGAGGAACCACCAAACTGATTTCCATAGTGGCTATGCAAGTTTGCATTCCCACATGCAATGGATGAATATTCCTCTTACTCCATATCCTCACCAGCACAAGTTATCTTTTGTTTTACTGATCTTGGCCATTCTGATTGTTATAAGATAAAATCTCAAAGTAGTTTTGATTTGTATTTCTCTGGTGATTATGGATATTGACTATTTCTCAGACATTTGAGTTTCTTCATTTGAGCATTGTCCATTTAGATCTGTACTAACTGGAGAATTTTAACTGGAGTATTTGTTTTTGATATCTAGTTTTAAAGTTCTTTATACATTTGTGATATTAGTCCTCTATCTGGTGTGTAGCTGATAAAAAAAAATCTTTTCCCATTCTGTAAGCTACCACGTTCTCTGAATGATAACTAGTTACTACATGGAAGCTTCTCAGTTTCTTAAGGTCCCCATGTGTTAATTGTTGATCTTAGTGCCTGTGCTTTCAGTGTTCTGTTCAGAAAGTCTTCTTCTGTGCCCAAGAGTTTAAGGGTATTCCCTACTTTCTGTCCTGTCAGATTTATCTGGCCTTATGTTGAGGTATCTAATCCATTTTGAGTTGATTACTGTGCAGGGTGATAAGTATGGATCTATTTGTATTCTTCTACATGCAACGTTCAAATATGACCAGCACCATTTGATGAAGATGCTGTCTTTTACCTGTGTGCATTTCTCACTTCTTTAAAAAATATCAGATGTCCATAAGTGTCTGGAAGGTGTGTAATTTTCTGGGTCATTAATTCTATTTCATTGATCAGCATGCCTGTTTTGTGCCAATACTGTGCTAATTTTATTACTATAGCTCTGTAGTACCATTGACAGTCAGGCATGGTGATACCTTGAATCTCTCTTTTTTTTTTATTCAGGATTGTCTTACCTATCCTGGTATTTTTGTACTTCCACATGAAGCTGAGAATTGTCCTTTCAATGTCTGTGAAGAATTGTGTTCAAATTTTCATGGGGATTGCATCCTATCAAAAACCATTTTTACTATGTTTGTCTTCCCAATCCATGAGCGTAGGAGACATTTCCATCTTCTGATGTCTTCTTTAATTTCACTCATCAACATCTTAGTGAGGAAGGATAAATAGCTAATATTTGAATGTCCCTGTTTTTTGAATGCTGAGCCCTTTCTTTCTGCTGGCCATTATGACATTACACCTTACTACCAGAACCCCAGTGGTTTGCTCCTATTTCAACCCAGAATCCAGCAGAAGCTTCCACAACATGATTTATACATTTAGCTTTTTTTTTGGTTAGGTATTGAAATTTGAAGTATTTTACTTCTTCATTCAGCCCTAAAATCAATGAAATGTCTCCATCAAATCTTTCACCTCAGAGCTCAGGGAATGCAGCAGAAGAGGAGGCAGAAAGAGGGTAAGAGCCAGAGCAAATGGAAGACACCAAGGATTCAAGGACTTCTAGACACAGCAAGGGTAATACACATAAGAGCTCACAAAGACTTAGGCAGCATGCACAGGGCTTGCACAGGTCTACACTAGATGGTGTCCAAGAGCTGAACCCTCATCCCTAACCCAAAAGCCATCTCCAATAATAACCTCTTGCAAATGAAAAAGAAAAAAGTTTGAGGTACTCTCATTGGGCAAAGTAGCACAGAGGGTAGGCCCCATGCCGGGCAGACCAACACAGAATGAACTCAATGACATTTTTCAAGGTTTTATAATTGTTTCATAATTTTAAGTCCGGACAGTTTTATTTATTTACATTGTATTTTGTTTGCTTGTTTTCTAACTTACAAGTTCTTTGCACATATATTTTGGCTTCTAGTTTTGTGTTTTTATGGGATTCCTGTGTGAGCAAACATGTGTGTCGCTGAATCTTGTTTCATGTGGTTTTATGGGGGGTCTTTTTCTTGTTTGGTCATTTGTCATGCTCTGATTTATTTATTTATTTTATTATTTTTCCTTAGATGTTTACTTTTTTTTCTTTTTTTAAACTTTTTTTTTGTGCATTGGTGTTTTGCCTGCATGCATATCTGTGTAAGGATACCAGATGCTCTGCAGCTGGAGCTACAAACAGTTGTGAGCTGCCATGTGGAGGCTGGGAATTGAACCTGGATCCTCTGGAACAGTACCCAGGGTTCTTAACTTCTGAGCTGCTTCTCCATCCCTACTTGCTTTTTTAAATTATTTTATTTATTTACTTTCCAAATATTGGCCCCCTTCCTGGCTCTGCCTCCCAGAATTCTTCTTCATCCAATTCCTCCTCTCCTTTGCCTCTGAGAGAGTGCTCCCTTACCCACCCATCTCCCTCAGATACCTCCAGTCCTTCCCTCCCTCCCCCCTCACCTTCCCTGGGGCATCAATTCCCTACAGGATTATCCACTTTACTAAGCCTAGACAAGGTCAGACAAGGCCTCTGCTACGTATGTGCCAGGGACCAAAGACCATCCCACGTATGCTCTTTGGTGGCTTAGTCTCTGGGAGCTCTGAGGGGTCTGGTTAGTTGATATAGTTGTTCTTTCTATGGGGTTGCCATCCCCTTCAATCCTTCACCCAACTCTTCCATAGGGATCCCTGACCTCAGTCTAACGATTGGCTGTTAGTGTCTACATCTGTCTCAGCTAGCTGCTGGTAGAGCTTCTCAGAGGACCATGATAGGTTCTTCTCTGCAAACACAGCATGGCATCAGTAATAGTTTCAGAGTTTGGTGCCTGCCCATGGGAGAAACAGAAAAGCTATGGATCCAGATGGGAGAAAAGATGGGGAGGAACTGAGAGAAGTAGAGGGTAGTAAACCATCATCTGAATATATTGTATGAAAAATATATATTTTCTTTTTTTTTCATTCTTTTTTTATTAGATATTTTCTTTATTTACATGTAAATTTTTCCTTTCCCAGGTTCCCCTCCAAAAAACAAACAAACAAACAAAAGCTTTTCACATAAATGAGTATGTCCATCTCACAAGCACTCATTGTTGTGTATGTAATAAATAAACATATTCTATTTCTAAGGCCTGAGAAATGTTGCCTTAACCTCTTTTGACAGTATTTGGAGGCAGAGTCCTCTGTGGGATGAGCATCCTTATAAGAAGACTTGATTGCTAGCTCTGTGCTACATCTTCACTGATGAGAGAGCAGCAATCTTCAAGCCCAGAGTAGAGGCATTCAGAGAAAAAAGCTGCAGAATACAACATTGTATTCAAATTTCAAGTACTGGCAATGTTTCTCTCATTTAGTAATGGTGTGATTTATTAGAAATGGTACAATCTCAGCAAAGTTGAGACTATGGTTCTTATTTACTTACAAGTGATGAGCACTGGCTACCTCAATGACACTACTTAGAACCAGTATTGTGGTTAAGGGTGTGGTTTATTTAATCAGACTATTGAGTTCAAATCATATTTTTTAGGAAAGTCACTTAATCGCTCTAGAAAAAAATCTTCATTTTTTTTTCCATTTTCCTGATAGATCTAATAAGAGTTGTTAGGATTAAATAAAGCAATACATGCACAGGCCCTGATCTGTATAGTAAGTATTCAGTAATCCTGCAGGTGTCCTTAACAACAACTAGCCTAGTTTATTATGTAGAATATGGTTCACTGAAAAATATTTTGCATTTCAACTATTTTCTTTTAGAAGCCAGTAATGTAATTAATAGTAGATGACACTGGACATATTACCAGAAAGCATGGCACTAACTTGCTTTTTATGATACGAATATATGGTAAAAAAAAACACTTAAGGACTTCTTGGTCCATGGGAAATTTCATTGGTATTTTCTGAGTAGCATCACAGGGCCTCTGAAGGACCCTCTGTGATAGCTCCCATCCTTCATCTTCTGGTGCTCAGAACTCACCAATAGTACCCACTACCACCACCATTTCTTCTGGGGTCATCATTCATCCTCTGGATAATGTTGTTTGCTGGATTCATGGAAGCCCCTTCTAGTGTCTCATCTTCCCTCTCCCTCTTTTCTCTGTGAAGTGGGAGCTTTGGTTTCTTAGTAATTTCCAGTGCTAAGAAAGCACCCAACAATTCAGGTCATCCTCCGCTGCCAGGTGGGGCTTCCTCAGACTTCATCACTTCCTAGAACAGTTTACACCTGCAGGAAAGCACTTATGTTTTCAATTTTATTATAAAAGACAGAGGCCAGAAGAACACATGTGCCTGTGCCACCGGCACATGGAGGGCTTTCCTCCCCTCCCTGAACTACCGTAATCTATGCATGTGTCATCAGCAAGTAAGCTCTGCTGGGCTCCTTTCCCTGGGAGATGTGGGTTAGAAAGACATCCTAGTCTCTACGTGTAGGTGTGATTTACTGATGACCAGACCCCACCCTGAAGCTTTGGGTAGGCTCCAGAGAGTCACCCCATTACCATAAATATAAATGTGTTCTAGAGGGCCTAGTTATAAACAATAAAGGACATTTACATAGCTTGACAAATGGCACTTCTGTAATGTGCTTTGTGCTGGGCTAGAGACAAAGATCAATCAAATCTTTTACCATATTAAGTTTTGGTCTCATTATCTAAGTTGTCCTCTCTTTAGTTTACTTTAATATATTAACTTAGTGTTAGAACAGTCAGTTAAAGATCACCAAAATGATGAAGCTATACAGTATAATGTTTTAAACGATTTAAATTAAAATTTAAATTAAATTATCTATAGACACATATGCCACAGGCATATGTGAAGGTCAGAGGATAATTTTGTGGAATTTGTTCTCTCATTAACCTTTATGTAGACACTGTGGATCAAATTTGGGTCACCAGTCTTGCAGGGCATGATTTTAAATTTTTATATATACATAGTACATTGTGTGTGCACGAGCATCTCACAGTCACTTCCTCCATTATGTTTAGCTATTGTACTTCATTTCGTGATACAGACTGGTATCTAACAAACTTGAACAGAACCCACTTAAAAGGGACTTGTAGCTTCTCCCATTGATTCAATAATTTCTTAGCAAAGTTTAGTGTCCTCTTTATGAGCTAAAACACAGCATTGATCTGTTTATTAGCCTCTTAGGGCTTCGCTAGGTTCTGAACATTCTGTATATGTTTGAGTAATTCTTTGAGCATTCCAGATGCCTAGGTGCCTTCATCTTCATCTTCAGCCTCCAGTCAGAGACAAATAGCGAAAAAAAAGGCAGCTAAAATACACCTGTTTTCACAAACAGTGCCAAGTGTAGACTTTTCCGTGACTTCAGCTCTTTGTCCTTTTCAGTAAATACTTAGACGTATAGTTTATTTTTTAATATAAAGGTTAAGAAGGAACACTTATGAACATAAAGTTGTATAGCTCTGCTTCCTAAGTAGTTTTCTCCAAGATGTCTTGGTTGTATCTATATTTACTATTTCAATAATTTAAAACAAATTTATACATAACAGTGAGAACTAATATACAAGTGATCTATCTATGATAACATACCTCTGGCAGGACACGTATCATGTAAGGCTAATATTCTGAAGACTAAGACAGAATAATCAAGATTTTGAAGCCAAACAAAAGAAAAAAAGAAAAGAAAACAAAAAAAGAGAAAAAGAAAGAAAGGAAGAACAAAAGAAAAAAGAAAGAGAAGAAAGAAAGGAAGAAAGAAAGAAAAGAAAAAGTGAAAATGAATACCTATCTCGTATTCTTGAAATATCTAGATGGACGCATATCCATGTAAACATTTATTTGTATGAACATAAAGAGCAATCTGGCAATCTGCTCATAATACTAAATCATCACTGCTCAGTGGAACTGAAGGTAACATGTTTTTGCATGGTTTCTAATGTTTGTTTGTTAAAATGAATGTGTTTATATAATGTAAAAATATCCAATAATGAAAAAACTAGGGTCTAGGAATAAATGTAGCTCAGTGATAGATTCTAGCATCTTTAAGGCCATTCATTGTGGGCATTTGAAAAGTTTTATGTAAATAAAGTAAAAATAAACAGGCTACCATATAGAAGTACGTGATAAAATAAGTAAATAAATGAGCCAAGATAGCATAACCTAGAGTTTTATCTCAGCATTAATAAATGTGACATTTAAAACCAAGAACATTATTTCAACACTGGAGTTGGTGTGAGGTAGTTTCTTTAATTTACATATGAGCAAAACGAGATCTTCATGCATGTAGTGGATTCTTGCAATGAATCCATTCTTGCAGTGAATGTTGAATAAATGAGGACTTGTATTAATATAATATGGACTGATGAGCTGAAAGTCTTCTCAAAACAAACTGGCTGGTGGCCTAGAGCCCAGGTCTTCAGTTGCTTCTAGAGTGCTCTCCGTGTTGGCACATGCTCTTCATGAAACACACAGACAAGCATACGAATGCCTGAACTAATGTGAAAAGGAGTGATCATTCCTCCATTTTAGAAATGCTACTTTCCTCTAGATTTTAAAATTGGTTTTTCTTGCTGAAACATATAGAATAATACTTAGAAGCAGCATGCAGACACATGAGACACAAACGCTGCTGCATACTGATGGGACAATCCAGTATCAACCCACAGCTGCAGGGAGCCACCTCCACGGAGCAACCTCAAGGTTTATGTGGCATCTCTCCAGCATCAGCTTCAGTATGGTCACCAAAGTTGCTCCCTGGTGGAACATTTGACTAGCAGGGCTTTCCTGACTTCCTTTCCTGACCCTTACTCATCCACTCTCATCATTAGAGTCTGTTCACAAATCAGCCATAGTGACTAAAGCCACCAAGTTTCCTCTTGACCTTCAACTCCTCCTCTCTTCCCCAACGCCAAGTTCCACTTTTACTTGCAGTCAAGTCTGTTATCACAAAGTGACCTTTACTTTTACTCTAATCTAGCAGTGTCCTTTTGTGACACTGCCATCCAGGCTTAGTTATATTCCAGTCTGCTCTCATAACAGGGCCTGAGCAGAGCAGTTTAAATAACCAATGAGGTCTGGGAATCAGAAGTCTGCAGGGGCGGGGAGGTGGTGGTGAAAGAAACAGTATGCTCTCCAAAGATGTTAAAGCAAATAAACAAAACTCTATAGAAAATTGGATGGCCAATGTAATGGCTAGCAGGTGATTCCCTGATCTTTAAACCATAACCAGTAGTCATCCACAGCTCTTTGAACTGAATTGTTTCACCAAAGCAAAAGGACATATTCTTATCAGGAGGCTGTGGGTGGTTACTGAATGCTCAGAGGGAATCTGCTGGCCTGGGCACATGCACAGACTCTGGAGACCCAACAGCTGCCAACTGCCACAGCTCTGTGTAAAGATGAAAACTCTGCTCAGAAACGTGGAAAACCCCCGCAGCCTGGCAAGTTCTAACTAGGTACAGTTTTGAGAAACTGGGTCTAAATAAAGAGTATGGAGGGCCCTTCTATAAAGTTTTTGAGAAATGTTAGATTGTTAATATTCTGCTTAGTTCAAGATTATGCAAAAGAGATTTTGTGATTCATGTAGTGGCTTCTTTACAAAACATCTTCCACGTTTGGTAAAGCTGTTGTTCAGCCTCCTCTGGTGTGGTTAGTGTCGCTGGCTTAGGTGATAACAAAGGCAGAGGAAGTTCATGAGGATTATCTCTGTCCTTTCAAGAGCAGAGAAAGTCAAAGCAACCACATATTCCTAACACACAAACAGAATAAATGCCAAATGTGACCCCAACTTTAACTATGTTTATTAGACACACCCAGTCCGCTGACACCACTTGCCTGTACAGGCACCCTTTTCTCTGGTCAGGAGCACCATTCAAAAATTCTGGGCTTGACAAACAGAAAAAGAATAAAGTTTCTGCCATCACCCTTCAAGCCATGTATGAGTTAGAAGTTAGCTATCTTCAAGGCAGATGACCTACATCCCTTGCTCTGGTGTTATCTCACAGACAGCTTCCTGAACCTCAATCTTTCCCTTGGAGTACCACAGGGATGCTCTCCCTGCCACATTGTGATTCCAAGTGTATGTGACCAGCTTTCTCTTCCTTGGAGCGTTCTTCTCTAGCTGCTGCAGCTTGACACCAAAATCAGTTCCAGTTGACTGTAAGGGAATTTAGGGAGATAAGAATCAATTCAGTGATAAATTTCATCTCTCATCGCTCCTCTCTCATCTTGTCAGGGGTTTAAATCTGTAACTGGTGGTTACCAGTTGCCACTTCCTCTTCTTCCACCTCTCGAGCTATGCTTACACCCAGGGCTTCTGGGCTATTGGCTTCTCCTGGGTCTCTACTGAGCCAGCCAGGGATACGTCTAGGCTAGTCTGGGGGTATTTCCAAGCCATAAGAGTAGCAAGATTCTTTTCTTACAAGCTCTATACTGACTTCTCTGACTTTTTTTTCTGTAAGACTCTGCTTTCAGATTCCCTGTCTACCTCCCTAGTGCTAGGGTTCTAGCATGTGCCAATATGCCAGGCTCACTTTTCTTTCTTTCTGTCTTTATTTCTTTATATCTTCTTTCCTTCCTTCGTTCCTTCCTTCGTTCCTTCCTTCTCTCTCTCTCTCTCTCTCTCTCTCCCCCCCCTCTCTCTCTTTCTTTCTTTCTCTCTTTCTTGTGGTGTGTGTCTGTGTGTCTGTGTCTTTGTGTGTAACAGACAGAGAGAAAGAGGGAGGAAAGGATAGATAGAATGATAGAGGGGGAGGGAGGGAGAGTGGTTTCTATATCACAGTAGCAATAGCTCCCTGCTTTCAAATTGATTTTCACTTGTCATTAGTACCCCTAAGTAAGTGTCTTTTTAGCTAACTCTCACATGAGTAAAATCAATTTGTGTTTATTCCTAAAATGCCTTGCCCTAAACTTTTAATCTAATCTGGAGTCCATTTTATAGAATGCTTTTCATAGGGAATCTGGATAAACTAGGGACATTTTTAGATGAACTTTCTTACAATCTTGCCAGGGTCTGATGATGCATTAATCAGGAAAGGAAAATATAAGGCATTATCCCAATTCCCAATTTTTGAAGGAAACATATGCATAGAAAGTGGAGCTAGAGAGATAGCTTAGCATGTAAAAATCAACCTTGGACTCCTAAGTCTCTCCCATCTATAGGACCAAGCGGGTGGAAGAAGAGAACAGACTACACCCACAAGCAGCTTTCTATCTGGATAATCTGTTACCTGTTGTCGGCCATCTACAAGCACACATTTAAACTCACAATATTTATCACATTGTTATTCAAAGATGCAAAGGTCTATAAAGATATATAGTAGGAATTTGTGTCTTCTTTCTACAGGGTGAAAATACCCCATTAGTTCCTATGTGGGAGACTGTGGATCAGACCTTGTCTTGGGCAGATGACAGGACCTCTGGGAGAGGGTTCTGATGTCCAGAGGGCACTCAGGTCCCCATTTGCCTTTTGTTTGATTTTTACAACACTGGGGTGAAGCTGAAAGCCTTGCACTTGCTAGGTAGGCTGCCCCACAAAACTGTTTTCCTTGCCCATTTCTGTTGCACAGTAGATTATCTAGCCAAAGTAGATTATTTTTGAAATGTCAGTTATACATGAAGCTCTTCTATCTTGCCAGATATTCTAAATTCTTAAATTTTAGAAGCTTTTCTATCAGAATTTGTGTGGTTCTATTTCTTCAAACTAAGACTGGCCTGTATGTCAAGCCTATTAAAATTAATGAAGAAAAGCAGTCGATTTTGCACCAAGTGTTTTCTCTGCTGATTTTTTCCCGTGAAAGTTGCTATGTGTAAATAATATCTTCATATTTCATGACATAAAGAGAATTTTGTTTCGTCATCTTATTTAGGAAGGAATGACCGATTCTTTATACTTAGAAATGAGTAGAAAATAATTGGTGTGGCAGCTTGTACATAACAGTGACAGTATACTAAATATCACTTAGTTACTAAGTAGCTAAGAGATGCTTTCTGGCATGGAGAGGCATAATGCTTATATTTTAAAAATATTTATAATTAAACATAATGTATGCATATTTCTTTTTTCTAGAATTCATTAAAATAATAAAGATATAGGCAATTGATTTGAAAACTTAATGGGCCATACACAAAGAGGATTTATAAAAAGTCTGTTGAGTTAAAACAAGTTGTTATTCATTTTCTCTTTTGTCCAAGAATATGGCTCCTGACCTGTATTTCAAGGGCAAACTTTTGAAAGAATTTCAATTTTTACGGAAAGTTTTTATTTCAATAAGAGAAGATTCATTGGAGAAGTCCGTAGGAAGGTAAAAACCCCTCGGTTCCCATCTGGTTTATGTTGACTATCACAGTCTGGAGTCTAACTCTTATGGTGGGAATAGATCCCTTCATTTCTGGACTATTTGCTACTGATCAGTACAACGTGGCTTGATGATTTGATTTTTCATAAAAATAAAGCAGACTAACAAATCTTTTGTTTGCATTAATTTCAACAAATCCCAGAGAAAATGCACTGGCCTCTGTAAATGGTGGTGTAGAGAATCTACTGAACTATCGCAATCTGTTGGTAGAAAGGGTTTATTGGGGATCAAACTAGCAAGGCCCTTTCTGAAGGGTTGGGCAAAGAGAGAAGCAAGCAGATGTTATATTACAGTCATAAGAGTGGATATCTGAGCTGGTACAGGCTGTTGACCAGAAACTAGTTGACCTTTGGGGAAAGGTTATGAGGTGCTCCTTGAGGATTAAAAGTAGTTTCTGATCTTAGCCATTCTGGCTAGTGTGAGGTGGAATCTCAGGGTCATTTTGATTTGTATTTCCCTGATGACTAAGGATGTTGAACATTTAGTTAGGTGCTTCTCAGCCACTCAAGATTCCTCAGTTGAGAATTCTTTATTTAGCTCTGTACCCCATTTTTAATTGGATTATTTATATTTATGGAGCCTAACTTCTTGAGTTCTTTGTTTATTTTGGATATTAGTCCTCTATCACTTGTAGGGTTGGTAAAGATCTTTTCCCAATCTGTAGGTTGCCGTTTTGTCCTATTGAGAGTGTCCTTTGCCTTACAGAAGCTTTTCAGTTTCATGAGGTCCCGTTTGTCAATTGTTGATCTTAGAGCCTGAGCCATTGGTGTTAGGTTCAGGAAATTTTCCCCTGTACCAATGTGTTCGAAGCTATTTCTCTTTTATTAGATTCAGTGCATCTGGTTTTATGTAAAGGTCCTTGATCCACTTAGACTTGAGCTTTATCCAAGGAGATAAAAATGGATCAATTTGCATTATTCTACATGAAGACTGCCAGTTATTCCAACACCATTTGTTGAAGATGCTTTCTTTTTTCCACTGGATGGTTTTAGCTTTTTTGTCAAAAATCAAATGGCCATAGGTGTGTGGGTTCATTTCAGGGTCTTAAACTCTATCCCATTGATCTACCTGTCTGTCTCTGTACCAATACCATACAGTTTATATCAGTATTGCTCTCTGACACTACTGTCTGATAAAGCTAGGGCCCTCCACCAATAGCCATCCCGGAAATCTGAGAAGGATATATTTGAGTAGGAAGTCTAGAGCAAACAGCCTCTGAATCAATTAAGAATGATAGAGACTTACTTGTTACATGGACAGGCAGCCGGGGCTCCTTCTTGTTAATATTGATAGCTTTGATGCGGGTACACGTTGTTAGTCTTTGCCCACACAGGGCATTGTTAAGTCTTTAGTCACAAGACCCAGAAGATCTAAGAGATTTTCTTGTGGATGAACTTGGGGAACTGGTCTACTTTGGCAAGGCAGTGTTTACAGTTTAGGCCAGGTCCTGGCAGTAGGTAAGGTATGGGCCATTTTTTTGAGATCTGTTATTGCCTCTCTTAAGGTAGACAAGACAAAGTAAAGCAACCCATCTTGGAGGCTTGATGTTGCTTCCTTACTCTAAAAAAGGAGATAAGTGATAAGCAGAGACCTTGGGACTGTTTTATGGGTGCTGCCACAAGTTGTTTACATAATATAGCTTAACCAAAATGCCCGAGAAGTCAACATGTTATACCTCCCTTTAAGCTTAGTAAGGATAGCTGCCAGCCAGGACTGTGTATCACACTGAGCATAGACTGAAAGTGTATGAGCCTGCCTCAGAGCCTGCCTATGTGAGTGTGCACATGTGTGCATGTACATGTGTGTGTTTGTCATATTTTTGACAGAATTCTATATTTTAAACCAAAAAATATTTTATTAAAACTTTTAATAAACTATATTAAACAAAAACAGGCAGTGGTGGCGCATGCCTTTAAT
>JADRCD010127269.1:0-18842 GCA_019843815.1 Montemys delectorum | reverse complement strand
CTAACCCAGAAGCTCCGAAATACTTGTGGGATTACTGAACTGACCTAACATTCCACAAGTGATCTGTAATAAAAGATACAATCTGTGCCATTTTCTTTAATGTCAATTGAGAGACACTTGATCTTTAAGTGGTGAAATTGAAATTTGAAAAATCAAAACCCATCTTGACCAGAAACTTTAAATTCTGAATAGGCACATGATTATGAGCTAAATGTCATTTTTTTCACCTCCTTCCCTGACTTTAAATTTCACAAGACAATTTTGTATGCCCTCATACTGAGTCTCATCACCCATCAGAACATTTAAATTAAAAACATCTGACAGACAGACTTGGCTTATGAATTCATTTTCATAATATTCAAATATCCAGATCAAGGCTCTGTGCTGACACGTGGTCCTTTTTTTAAAATAAGCATATTATAAGCCAGCAGGAAGCATCTTCTTCGTTACATTTTTCATGCAAGAATTAGAGATGACAAGATTCCTAGGTCAGTGTAATCAGCTGCAATTTAAACTTATTTTTCAGGACTTATCAGCTTTCAAAAATGGATTTTTCATGACTTCCAAGTAGGACCAAAAGTGGCAGAAGATTAAAGGATGTCATTATGATGTCAGTCTGATAGCATTCAGCCTCTCCTCACAAAGCATATAGCTGAGGTATGAGGTGATTAAATAACAGGTTTACAAAACATGGATTCTACAAATTTTCTTCTGTCCCTCACCCAACCTAAACATGAATATTTATTCTGCTTACTTTGGTCAACCCTGAGTTAGGTTCCCCATGCCAAGCCTCTTTAACACCATGCCTAAATTCAGCACATGCCATGGTCCATATCCCTCTGTTGTTAGTAGGCCTCGACTTACAGGGGATAGCTACATCCATAGACATGACATGAAAACACACAAACTTCTGTATATATCTTTTCTGAGTCTAAAATCATCCCTGCTTATAGGCTTCACAAAAATCAGTAGGTTATGCCAACTCTTGCCACAATTTCTATCATTCACATATTCCTAGTCTGTTTGTAGTTTGATAGTGAATTCGGCTAATCATGAAATTTGAGGCAAATTGCTCACACATTTTATACAACTTTACAGAGTTTGTCAAGACAATGACTTTTTTTCAATCATTCTTTCAATGACGAAAGGAGAACACATGTGGCTCAATCTCCCCAAATACTAGGCTAGGTACTTTTCCGATGCTTTGATAAAATACTACGGCTAAGGTAACTTATAAAAGAGTTTATTTTGGCTTATGGTTCCAGAAAGCCTATAACAGTGGTGAAAACACACCAGTAGTCGGCAAGCAGGGAAGGTGGGACAGAAAACTGAGAATTCACATCTTGAACTTCAAGCATGAAGTAGAGAGAGGAGAGAGAGAAAGAGAGAAGAGAGAGAGAGTTGTTGTAAAAAGGTAGGAGTCTAAACTCATAAGCCCAGCCCCAGGGACATACCTCAGTCAACAAAATCCACATCTCCCGAATTTCCCATATAACACCACCAACAGAACCAGGTGTTCAAACACCTGACCCCATAAGAGACATTCCCATTCAAATTACCACAGCACTTTACTTGATAATTTATTGTACAAACAAATTATAGCTACTTGATATTTATTATCAATTCTTTAGATCAAGTAACAAGATCATGGAGCTTTTATAGATGAGTCATCAAATACATACAAATATTAGGAACAGAGTTCAAATGTTCATTATCCAAGTAAAAAGCTGGGCCTGAAAACATTTATGTGCTGGTTTCAATGAAAATGGTCCCCATAGGCCCATAGGGAGTGGCTCTATTAGGTGAGGCCTTGGAGGAGGGATGCTGCTGGAGGCAGGCTTTGAGGTGTCAGATGCTCAGGTTCTACCCAATGTCACTTTTACTTCTACTGCCTGAACACCAAGACGTAGAACTCTCAGCTTCTCTAGCACCATGTCTGCCTGTGTGCTGCCATGTTTCTCGTCATGATAATAATAGACTAAACCTCTGAAACTGTAAGCCAGACCCAATTAAATGTTTTCTTTTATGAGTTGCCATGGTCAAGGTGTTTCTTCACAGCAATTATAACCCTAGGACAATTTATAACACCAACCCTGTGGAGGGAGAGGGAAGGCAGAGGCAGAAGAATCACTGGGTTTTGGTAACCACTAGCCTAGCTCCAGGTTCACTGAGAAAATCTCTCTCAAAGGAAATAAGGTGAAAACTGATAAAATAGGATTTCTGATGTCCTCTTCTGGCCTCTGCATGCATGCATGAGTCCTTGAATTTACATATATATACATATTATATATGTATATATATGTCACATGCACACACACACACACACACACACACACACTAGTAGCAATGACCATAAGACAAGATAATTGTAAGTATTAAACATGTACCAAAGATTGTGGCCATGTTATGTTATGTGTGTGTGTGTGTGTGTGTGTGTGTGTGTGTGTCTGTCTATGTGTGTGTCTATGTGACACTGACTGTACTATACATATCATTCAAACATATGTATATGTATTACGGACACAAACATTCCTGAAATTTCTATGGCTTAGAACAACAGTGATTTATTTATGGCTCACACATTTTGTCCAGTGGAGAACAGATCAGGCTGACAAATCACCATGGTCAGCCCTTGGTACCATTGTCTTTAAGATAGAAGAGAGATGCCATTTGTACACTAGTCTCTGAAAGGTGGAAGGCATAAGAATTGCTTCAACAATATATCAGTAAACCAAATTTACCATGGAACTTAGAAAATCTCCTAAATATAGAAAAGAGATAGCAAAGAATGCTTCATGGACTAGCCTACATAATGAGTATCATGATTTATATGATTGGTGATGTAACTAAGGAGCAATAAGTTAAATAACTTGCCCATGGCCACAAGGTGTTAGGTACTAGACATGACGTATGAACTCATACCTTCTGAATGTGAGTTTGCACGCTTAACTCATACATTTAATACTTTGTACTACATGTGGTGATCTCAGCTACCTAATAAAACTGTGGATAAATACGCACAACAATCAACAGTTAATGTACCATGTTGTCTAATTTTAACTTTCAGCTTCTTTAGCAATCTGTGAAGAAGGAAACTTCTCTAGTTATTTAGACTTTTCCAATTCAGCTATTCTTTGAAAATTCTCAGTGAGCTGATGTCTTGCAACATTTGTAGTTTTGGGAAATTCATAGAACCAGATGAATATGTCTGAGTTTTCCATTGGATGTGATTTATCACTTTGACTCTTAGCATATAAATTAGAAAATCTTTTCATTAAAAACATAATGTTAATGCATACTTCAAAAATATATCCTTGGCCTTTCATCTCCAAGTATTGTCTTCATCACCTGATAATCTTTGTCAATGAGCCTTAAAAATCTATCCGTATAGTTTGCCTGAGAAATAGCATGGTAATACAAGCATTTTGAAGAAACACAAGCCAAGGTGACATGGCCAAAGGCTAGTAATGACTAATTTAAAACTTGCTAATACTTTTCTATAGTTAGACTTCATGTAGGACTCATGACAAAGCTCTCTTCTTGGAAGGATAGCATTTGTGTTATATTAGACAATTTGTTGTTTTCTTTTTCTTTTTTCTATATTTCTACTCCTTATGCCTGCCTTCCTCTCTATTTGTCTGTCTTTCTTCTTTCCTTCCTTTCCTTTTTTCCTCCTATCTTCCTTCCTAGATATATGATTTTTTAACTGAATAGACTAGAAAAATGTGATTTCAGGATTAGAAAAAATATCTGTCATTGTGCAGACTGCTTAGACATTTTTCAAAGCTTGGCAATTGTATAAATAGCAAGATCTAAGGCATTATGTTTGCTATATTTTCCCTTTCTATAATCAGGAAGTGCTTTGAATATCCATTTTTCTATTTAAAAAAACTTAACAGAACAATGCTTAAGGTTTTTTTTTTGATCCATGACTGAGAACTTAAAATTTCCAAAGCTTTCATTCTTGATAACTTATGTGTCTAATATACATGATATCTTAATACACATTCCATCTCCAAACACACAATGCAGACAAACTTCATCTCTTTTGCTTGGGGACTAATCATTTAGTACACTGAGTTCCTTATTAGGAAGGACATGTCCATGAAGAAAGGTTACTTCAATTTGTATAACTTACAAAGAAAAAATAATAGCTCTAGTTTTCAACTCAATAAACTATCAGTGTATTTAAATGTTTTGTTTCCATTATTATCGTTCTTTATCTTTGTTTTTTTTTCCCAATTCATCTTCTATGGTAACCACTAACATAGATACTTGAAGGTACTAATGCTTGTCTAGCTTGATACACATGAGATTAAATGAGAATTTGTTATTTCAGGCCAAGTAGTTCCACCAAGTGAGGACCAAGCATTCAAATATTTGAGTTTATAGAAGACATTCTCATTTATACCTGTAAAGAAATTTTAATCCAGCAACATGACTGCTCTGGCAAGGGATCACTTCCAAAGACCGTCTGATCAGGCTGGAAGGGCATACCTTTAATCCCCTTGTCTGGAATACACACATTTGATCCCAAACAATGAAGACAAATTTAGTTTGAAGAAGGAACCAGCCATATTTGAAAGTTACAACTAATTGAAGGTCAGACAAAGTGATAAATCAGAGAAAGATTTGACAGAATGAATCAGAGACAGGATACACCTAGTTCTCATGAGAACAGACCTGAAAGGTAGCTTAAAAGAGGAGAGGGGGAAGGGAGAGGGAGAGGCAGAGGGAGAGAGAAAAGGAAGTTTACTGGAATAGTTTTACAAAGAAAGGCTACTAGTGAAGACAAAATGAGCCAGAGAATGAAAAGGAGCGAGGCAATTAGAACGGATGACCACAGTTAGTTTGAGGCCAAGCAATTCAAACAAAAGTTAAGAGAAGCCAGTTTGAATCAGTTAGCTTGAAGAGGGGTGTCACAGAGCTGAGTTGAATCTGCCAGCCAGAGTTCAGAAAAACTAGAAAGGGTGAATTTATTCAGCAATAAGCCTCTGAGATGGCAATAACACCTTACAAAAGAAGTTACACTTACACATAAAACCACAAAAGGGTAATGAAATTAAAATGGAAAATCAAAGGTATAGTTAGGTTATATTTGGATACCTTGAAATCATCCAGAGAAATAAAAGTATATAACAATTTCTTCCCCAAAAAGTTTATAGACAGTCCTTATGAAAAGATGTTTAATATAAAACTTGGAAAGGCAAGATTTTCATTATATTGCTTTATCTATTCACACCTTATCTTATTTAAAGGAAACTTATATGTAATTAACTTCAAGTTATTCTTTATTGGGAGACTGACACTTGCTAGCATATACAAACCTCAGTTCCATGAAATAGTGACCTCTTTTGGGGTATTGACCACTGGAGTAATGTAGACTCCCAAGCATCACAGGTTTTTGCCATTATTCTTGGTTATCTTTCAAAACTTGGTAATAATATCCTACTGCTGAAATCTTTGCACATTTGAATCATAGAATATGAAGTAATTAAGTTGGTACTGACCTGGAAGCTTCATTCCTTCTGGCTGTGAAGAAATTAATATGATCAAGATTCACAAAGTAGTAAAATATTAATATTTAAAATGTTTAAGAGAGATAGCAAGTCTCAAAGTATTTCTTCCAAATTAGAGACTCAGTAGTAGATCCACCTAACATAGGCTAGAGTGAAATAATTATCACTGCCAGGCTTTTTCCTCCTTCTCTTTTTCTTTCTATTTATTCTTTTCTTATGTGTGACATCTCAACTGCAGTTTCCCCTCCATCTAGGCTTCCAAGATTCCCCACTACCCCTGCCCCTCTTCCCCAGACCGACTCCTCCTCTGTTTTTCTTCAGAAAAGAGCAGATCTCTCAGGGATATCAACTGAACACACCATAACATACAAAAGACTAAGCACAAACCCTCATATCAAGGCTGCAGGAGGCAACCCAGTAGAGAAAAAAAAAAAAGAATCAAAGACAATCTGAACTCCCATTTTAGGAGTCCCTCAAATACAACAAGCTACACAACTATAATATATATGCAAAGGACCTAGCACAGACCCATAATAATCATTTCAGTCTCTGTGAGTGCCTATAAGCCCTGCTTAGACGATTCAGTGTGCCCTGTTTTTTTGTTTTTGGGTTTTTTTTGTTTGTTTGTTTGTTTTTGTTTTTTTTTTTTTATGTCCTCCTCAACCTCTTTAGCTCCTACAATTCACCCCCCTCTGTGGGGTTCTCCAAGCACTGTCTAATATTTAGTAGCTAGGTTCTTAACTCTTAAAGTAAGGAAAAGTACCTGTTACTGGGGCCAAATATGTCTCGACTGCCTCGACCAGCAAGGAAGACGCAAACTGAGAGCTCTTCTTAAAGAAGTTTATTCCGGAACCTTGAACATTCTTCTGACTTCTCACTTCTGACTTCTGATTTCTTGACTTCTCACTTCTGACTGACTGACTGACTGACTGACTGACTGACTGACTGACTGACTTCTGACTAATCTTCTGACCCCGAGGGCAACACCCCAGGTCCTTAAAAGCCCATCCTGAGCCTATCTCAGTAGGCCACGTGGTGCATGCAGATAGGATGCCAAATGCGGAAGCAAACCAGGCAAACAAGCACAGCCAAATAAGGAGTTGTTTATCACTCTAGCGCCCCAGCAAGGAGCAAAAGCCCGCGCCATCTTAGGGCACGGTTTAGACAGCTCTCTACACAAATATTTATTCCTGATTCTTGGCATCATAACCACTTCCTTCACTGATGTATTTATCCTCTTCAAAGAAGATTTCAAAACGAATGATGATCATCAGCCTCAGCTCCAATTTACTCTTACACTTGATCCAATACAAGGCAATTAACAGGGAACCACTCATCGCTTGCCACTTCCTTCTCCGGACTTGTGTACTTTACTGAGTCAGATATAAATTAAAACTGTCTATCCAAATAACTACTAGCTCAGAGCGAAATGTTTGGATTGTAATGTTCTGCTCATACACCACCTTCCTGGCCTAGTGAAAAATTCATTACCAATAGATGTGATAGTTTGTCAAATCAGTGTGGTCCCATAGCTTCTCTTTACTGGCTTGAGTTGATTCTCTTGATCTAAAAAACTTGAAGGTCACCAAAGAAATGTACAGGTGAAATGTGTTGCATCTAAAACACCCGCACACACACACACACACACACACACACACACACACACACACATGTCAAGAGATAATATGTCTTCTTTTAAAGCAAGCCTTCTGAATATCTATATATTTTTCAGTAGAAAATTTCATATTCTGCAGGTACTTCAAAGAGCTAAGAGGCCCATATATTATAAAGATACTTATCTGCATTGCCTGGCACACAGTCTTTCCGACTCTTCCTAGGTTTCTTCTGATTTCTTTTGTCCATGTATTATCATGATGTGCTAAATACAAACTAATGTAATATCAATGAGTCACTGAAACAGCCAAATCCTCGTAAGCAAAAATTGTGACACGAAGTTAGACAATTGCTCAGTCTTGATGGTAAACAGTAATAAATATGCTAATTTTCTTTCCAGGTAAGAATAAACTGTTTCTTTTTCCTTTTCTTTTTCCTTTCTTTCCTTCCTTCCTTCTTTCTTTCTTTCTTTCTTTCTCTCTCTCTCTTTCTTTCTTTCTTTCTTTCTCCCTTCCTTTCTTCCTTTCTTCCTTTTTCTTATTGAGCAAAGGAAAAAAATAGTCATCAACTATATATATATATATATATATATATATATATATATATATATATATTACATTTAAATGGATATGATAGTTTTCACTTCTGAGGATATCTAAAGACAGGCAACTATCATCAAGTTCAACACCCGACTAAGTCCATACTAATGCATAATCCTCTAGGTACATCTGTGCCTACGCTAATCTGACTGGGCATGTGAGGAGAATGTCAGATTTCATCGTTCGGGCTTTTAAACATTGGCAGCTACCATGCCTCCAGAGTCAGAGTTGAGTTTGATTTACTTTGTGGAAAACAAAAGGAATTACAGAGTTTTCCACTTTCATTTTCCCTTGTACAGCAGAGCTGTGTTAAATGGAAATCACTTTACATTCCTTTTTTTTGCCTTTTGTTCTTCTAAGTTTTACAATGTCTGATTTCTTACATCTTCCTATAGGCAAATCCCACAATTTCCGTTACTTGCCCTTTGAAGTACAACAATGACTGAATGAAGAAGAGAAGCCATGGCTTCAAACAGAACAAAACAGATCTTTATTGTGTTTTTCATCTACTAAAATCAAATGAGAGTTCACACACATTACTCTCCAAGTTCACACACATTACTCTCCAAGACTCACTGGCAACTGGTAATGACAGGAGATGAGAATCATTAGAGTGTTAAGCATCAAGAGTAATCTCAGAGTTAAAGGCCATGCTCTTCTCTCTTCCTAGCATGCTTCAACTCTATAACCCTTGTAATTCTTCCTACTGACTTCTCAGGAAAACATTTTTTATCTCTTTTCTCCACTTTACTCAAGTTTCCCTCTAATGCATACTCTCTTACCAATTCTCCCATTAAATGTTTGTCTCAGTTATATATGTTCTTTTGCATTTATATCATTAATATCAGTACCTTACTATTGTTCATCTTTGTTAGACAGCCATGTCTATTTTTGCCTACCCTTACATTCCCACTATAGGAACTTAAAGTTAGTCAAATAGAAGAATGAATATTCCAAAGTAACAAATAGTTTAGAATGTATAATATATCTTCCAGGTGCTTTTTGTTCATAACATTTGATGCCTAAACAGTACAGTACATTGTCCCCAGTGACAATGACACTGTTGTCAATGCACTGTCACATCAGAATTTTATGCCCTTGAAACTGTGAATGAGAAGCAACAGCAAGTGGTACAGTTGCAATGCTTAGTAGCAAACCATAAATAATTTCAATCTTCGGAGAAACAAATCCTCAATGTTAGAGGCTAGTCTCTGGTATTCTAACCAGAGTGTGTGTGAATCTTCCATGTGATCAAAAATTTAGAACTGGTACTAGGATGTGCAAGGGCCATCACTGAAAATTTAAATATATAGTAGAAAACATCAGTCTAAAAATATTGACTGTGTTGTTTGAAAGAATTAGAATTCTCATGAGAAGTGTATTACATCGATGATCCATGTACCCTCACGATGCTGCTGTGACTCCGGGATTAGAACAAGCCTTTTGCCTGCACTATCTCCATCTCCATCAAAAGCCACAGGCATTTGATCACAAATTGAAAACAAAGAAACATAATGTATACAGATTTACTTGGGATGATTCCTTTTTTTTTTTTTTTTAATTGTCCTGTTTTCTGCTGGAAAAAAAAATAAGTAGTCTCTACTTTTTAGGAAGCAGTTTGGCATGGGTGATCATGTAAACCTGCACTTTAACACTGGACACAAGATAATCTGTTCCCTTCTCTCACTTCCTAACGGCGCTAGCAAATCCTTACTTTAGGATCATCTCCTGCGCTGAAACACGCAGAACAGAAATTGGTACTTTGGGCTCATAAACTAAAGGTTATGCCTTGCCTTAATTATTTGTTGAAATTAGCAGACTCCTTTTCTTCAAAAATAATTGCCAGGCCCTGGCAAGATGGCTTAGAATTTAAGAGTGTGAAAGAGTCACGCACACACACACACACACACACACACACACACGCACAAACACATTGAATATTGGGTAATGACAGTGACTTGCCTGATCTATGAAGAAAAGGGGCCTGAAAGCATTTACTAGCCTCATTTTTAGAAGTGCCCTTTATTGTGGCTGTTGCTCTTTGAAAACTTTACTTTCAACTCTGTTTGTTCATATATTCGTTGTTTGTGGTAAGGTCTGAACATGTAACCCTGGCTGGCCTAAAACTTGCCGTGTGAACCAGCTGGCCTTTAACTTGCAGTGACCCTCCTGCCTTTGCCCCGACATTCTGTCTTGAATTATAGGACTGAACCACATTTTTAACCCATAGATTCTTTCCCTTTTCACCTTAGCTTTTTAAAGAGACTCAGGCTATTGGAGCAGATTGACCTATTGAGTACTGAAAAACGTTCTTTTTGTTCCCAGTTTCAGTTTGTGTCTGTTTGGGTGATTTTTTGGGAGACAGAAGCTGTTGTGATGTCCCGATAGCAACAGCACTTTCTTCAGATGGTCCATTAGTCAGTGTCCACAATATGAAAATGCAGACATGCTCCACACAGCTGTCATTTAGCATTCTCACCCATGAAAAGAAAAGCTAAAGGAAGATGGAAACTTGCTATTTTTCTGTTACAAAAATAAAACAAGGCCAGGAAAACTGGCATCGGGTCACTTTTCTCAGAAAAGCATTGGCTGTCATCCAAAAAGTGAATTGAATTGTAAGTGGAAAACATCCTCATTGATTTTAGGAGGACGAGAGAGAATGGGCTTGGGACAAAGCAGGACAGAACTTTGAAAATGAGCTAGGAAACTAACTACAAATGAGCCTGTAGGAGTTCACAGTGGTCTAATCTATCTATAAACAGAGAAGTAATTTACTATTGGGTCCTACTGTGAGATATATAGGCAATGAACAGTTGTCTTATAGTATCTAGTTCTGGCACCTAATTCCTATGAGGGTGGTTTCCCAGTTGAGATTAAAGATAAATACCTAAGAAAATGATATCGGTTATAATGGCAATCACCAAAAGGGCTCACACAGGATGGCTTTATTTTCAGGAACTCAATTCATATTCTTTTAGTGCTAAGTGGTTATTTTTCTCTAACTCACATGTTCAAATAGAAGACGAGAATGTTCCTGAACAATATCATCAGTCTAGAACTTATGTGATTTGGATTAGAGTTTTTATTGCTGTGAAGAGATACTATTACTATAAGAACTCTTGTTAAATTGGGCTAACTTACAGTTTCAGAGATTTAGTCCATTGATTGTCATAGCAGGAAGCATGGCAGTGTGCAGGCAGACATGATACTGGAAAAGAAACTGAGTTACATCTGGATCCACAGGCTTTAGTAAGTGAATGCCATATTAGGCCTGGCTTGAGCATTCAGAGACCTCAAAGCCCATCCCCTAGTGACACAGCTTCTCCAACAAAGCCACATCTTCCCCAACAAGGCCACACCCACTCCAATAAATCCACACCAACTCCAACAAAGCCACACTTCCCAATAGTGACAATCCCTACGTACCTATAGGGCCATTTTCATTCAAATTACCACACAAGGTAATGTTACAAAAAAACAATGCTGTTGTAAACATTTGTCCTGAAGAGCAATGTTTAACAGACTAAAGAGGACATTGTGTAATTAAATAGTAGGATCATTTCTGTGAAGAAGAAAGGGTTAACAATGACCTTCTGTCTTTGATCAGGTTTTTGTAGGTGGAAAGCTCTTCAGAGTGAGTTTCCTATGGAGGACACATTCACATTTATACAAGTTCCTATACTATACAGAGACAGACAGCTTCAAGCATCCTACATGGGTGGACATAAATGTCCATTAAAAGGAAAACGTAGTTGGGGATTCTAAAAGCAACTAGAAGTGTAAAAGCACAATAAATTGTAACTTGAAAATAAAAAGACAGTTTATATAAGTACAAAAGGAATTTTTATCCAAAGCATGAGAAGTTTCTCTACTAAAGTGTTTTGTTTTAATTATCAGTCAAGCACATTAAATGAAGTACACAATAATGCTAACATTTTTGTGGGAAATTTTACAGATCTAGTGGAAATCTATATATGATGGTATGGACCAGAAAGCATACATAAAAATAAGTAAATGATCAAATTTTATGATAGGCCATATCATTTCATTAAAAAGTAAATGGAACAAAATAGAGATGCGGTAAATTGGCGATAGTTCCCCACACTTATTTTAATAAATGTCAAGTGAGAAAAATGATATTCCATGAATAAAAGGGAGGCCATGTCACTTAGTGTTGGCCAACACTACAAAATAAAACTGGCATGTTCACTGACGTCACCCTGTGTGTGAGTGTGTGTGTGTGTGTGTGCTTGTGTGTGTGCATGCATATGTGTGTGTGCTTGTGTGTGTACATGTGTGCATATGTGTACATGTCTGGGAATCCATGGGGCTTATGTTCTAGAGTAGAGGGGAATCAACAAGCATATTTTAATAATGACAAATAGCTCTTTAAAAGAAAAGTGATGGGAATTGGGTTCTGTTTTTCACTGGAAAATCAGCATTGCTCAGGGAAGAAGCAGCATTTGCATAGAAGGCTAGACAGAAGAGAACTGGGAAAGGGAACAACTTCGAAGTCTGTATTGTGTGACACAGAAGAAATAGCAAGGGTGCCGGGGAAAGGACACAGAGGGAAAAAATGAGTTCAGTAAGATTTATGGTGCAGGAGAAAATTACTGAAAAGTGTTCTTCTACCAGAAGTATTTCCTCAAGTTTTCCCAAATTTGCAAGGCACATTTCAAAGGGTCATGGGAAAGCCTTACACATAAGTCCAAAATGTAAAACTGAGGAATTTTCTTCCCCATAAGAAAGAGTAATCCTTCAGAGTTCTAATGATAGCCGAAAGACATAACTGACAATTTTCTTTTGTCCTCAGCAAAGAGCCACAGTCATTAAATTCAGTTATCAAAATACTAAATGAAGAATTGTGTCAAGAACAGAAGCAACTATACAGTCACAAATCACCCCTTTTAGTAGTTACAGTCTTTGCCCTAGGAAAGTAGAAAGCGTAGAGTCACCTGCTAATCACATACAGACCTCGGGAAACAAATGAAGATCTACTTTGTGTGATGGCTAATGTTGTATCTTAAGTTTAAATTACTGGCTTAAGAGATCTATAAAAATAATTGTCTCTAGCCTGTAAGGTCCACTTGCCCAAGGACAGATAACTTCCTGAAATGATAAGAGATGTTATCATGGAAGATACCAAAGTGTGTGCTTTTGCTTCTGTAAACAAGCTTAATTGCCCTGAGTGTACAGGACATGTGCTTGATTGTATGTAGGCAGGACGGACATCAGGATGTATGCTTGCCTCTGGAAGAAGACCAAGAGCACATAGCCCTGTGAGGGGGGAAGAAAAAGATAAAACAACAAACTGTCTATCCCATTTTCGTTACTTTCTGCTTAATATAATCAATAACTAAGAACTATATATATGCTTGACATATGGTTCAGAAATCTTTGAAGAGCAATGGCAGTGTTTTATAAACTCCTATTGATAGGATAAAAATGTGAGTGAGGGATGGGGTACCTTCAGAGGGCTCATGCTAAGGTGTGCTTCTGAGAAATTACACCACACAATAGATCTACTGTAAGAGGTTTATTGGGGGAGGACAAGAGGTCTTCTCAGATGGCAGGAGGTAAACAGACAAAGAAACAAGAAGACAGAGAGGGAACAGGAGAAAGCGAGAGACAAGAATGAGGTGGGACAGAGAGAAGGCAGGTGGGGACAGAAAAAGAGATCTGCCTTGGCTGGGGACCATTTTTGTGCAGCACACAGAGGTGGATGACAAGATAAGCAACTGCTAGTCCCTGAGAGCAGACCAGTGGGATCGCCCATTTGCTATTACATATATGACCTTACAATATACACAGATGCATGGAATCTAATTGCTGCCCTGATAGAAATCAGGGCTTTAATTTTTTTTTTCTATTACTAAATGTAGCAAATGCCAGGCTACCCTTTGCTGTAATTATTGCTATAAAGTAAGTTAATCTATCTATCTTTCATTTTGCATAGGTTACATAACAAATGATGAGGTAATTTCATTATAACCATAGTCTCTAAGTGGCATTCTCTCTACCTTTTACATAACAATTCCAAAGTGTATGCATATTTACATATGCAGAGAGACACACAGAGACAGAGAACAGAGAGAGACAGACAGAGACAGAGAATTCAAGATGCTGAAAAAGCTGCCAGTGGTGAAACTCAGCTTTGAAACATCCCAAAGCAAACACTTCAAAAAAAAAAGTATATGTTTTCTCTGGAACACTGCTCCGTTGGCATGTTATCAGAAAACAAAAAGAAATCCAGTGTTATCGTTTGTGACAGAGCACACACCATGATGAAGAGAAAGGGTTGGGACTGAATAAAGAGATGCTGCTGAAAGCCTCAATTCGCAGCTCGTTTGAGGGCTGGAGCAGGCTGGCAGCATTCTTCTCTGTAACAACTCTTTGTTGCCAGCCCAGTGAAATGAGCAATGAGCCCTTTTAGTATTACTAAACGCTGAATGAATGAAAGAAAAGCAGAAAACCTCATTAAATGCTGCCAAGAGCCTCAACCCATTATGAATATACCCATATAGCAACCAATAATCCAATAATGGCATAATGATTCTGATGAAACACCCAAATACATCATATGGTAGTAGGTGTGACTTGGCACACAATGAATCTGCTGCGTGCAGACACTTAGAAATATTTAGTTTTCACTTTATTAATACTTTATGAAATTTGACTAAGTGAAATAAATTGACATTGGAAGATTCTGGAATACTACTAAAACCATGTCTGAAGTAGCCAACTTGTTTTGTCTCCATCTACAGACTCTGTGCCCTATATTTACTCTCTGCCGCTGTCAATAGAGTACACTTTTTCTGGTGAGACTAGCTTGCCTAGATCTATCGTTTTGACCCCTACAAATGTGTTCATTACAGGCATGTTACTTGGCTCCCCGCTCCCCCTTTTCCCCAGTGCTGAAGTTTCTTAGGTCTGCTGTATCAAGCGACCTACAACCCTCTCCGCTCTCCCTTGGCATTTCCATTTTTTTATTCTCTTCGCTTTCTCACGGAGACACTTCCCGGGGAAAACTTTCACACGGTCAAAAGAAGCACGAAGAACACCAACTGCAAACAAGAACAGCTGGCAATCCGTGTGCGTGACGCTGTCAACTCTGCTGAGGTTACAGTGGGGACTGTTGCTGTCTTAATAGTACTGGAGAGAGCTAGAAAATACGAGGACACAAAAATTTCAGCTATTCGTCTGGCAGAGGCAGACAAAAACTTTAGGATCATTCTTGAGGAGGTTGGAAGTATCATTAGGAGTAAAATTTGTCTTGTAAAAAAAAAAGTTGGATGGAGAATACATTGTTGAAGACTCCCCTCTGCAGAAAAAGCATTGCGTTGAAACTACTGGTCAAGCGGGTGAACTTACCAGTAAGTAAACAGCCTAAGGTAAGGATTCTCCCTTTCTCTAAGTCTTATCAGTACTGAATAATTCAGCAGTAGGTCCCAGAGCTTGGGAGACATATATAGGAGGATCCTAGAAGCTCCCAAGCTAGACAGTCAAAATGGTAAGCTTTAGTTTCACTAAAGTACAGTGTTCTGAAATAAATGATAGTGGAAACACCCGATATTGACTTCTGAGCCTTTGAATATGTATGCATAGGCAAGTGCACCCTTATGCATATGTGTACATGCATGCAAGTACACACACACACATACACTACATATAATATATATTATACTATACAAGTTATATAACTTATATTTGATATATAAAATATATCATATGTAAACTAAATATATAAGTATATTTTTCAGGCTTTAAAAGAGGATATTTGGATATTGTGATGGTTTGTATATGCATGGCCCAGGGAGTGGTACTGCTGGGAGGCGTGGCCGTATTGGAGTAGGTGTGGCTTTGTGGGTATGGTCTTTAATATCCTTGTCCTAGCTGCCTGGCAGTCTATATTCTGCTAGCAGCCTTCAAATGAAGATATAGAACTCTCAGTTCTTGTACCATGCCTGCCTGTATGCTGCCATGTTCCCACCTTGATGATACTGCACTGAACCTCTAAACTTATAAGCCAGCCTTTATACGACATGTCTTAGTCATGGTGTCTGTTCACAGCAGTAAAACCCTAACCAAGACAGAAGTGTGCTACATTGATAGATCTTGAAGACATAATTGCAAAAACAAACCAATCACAACCCAATGAAAATAGAATAGCATTTCACATTAATTGTACACAGTACAATTAAATTCATAGAGATGGAAAGAAAAAAATGATGCTTGCCAGGATCTTAGCAGGGGACAAGTGAGGAATTTATTTTTCCAAGACCAGATTCCTGTTTTTGCGAGACAAGGAGCCCTATGGCTAGACAGTCGTAAGGGTAGTACAAAAAAAGATTTCTCCAAACCAAGCCTGAATTGGCCACTTCATTATCATGTTAAGCTTTGTTACATGTGTTTTACTACAGCTGTTAAAAATATTTGAGTGTGTATTTCCTTCATAAGATTTAGCCTTAGGGGATCATCATATAAAGGCATATGTATACACACAAAAAGAATTTCCTTACTTCATCAGTTATAGTTGGTCAATGGAGAAATAACCAAAATACCAATAGGAAACTCATTAATCATAGAGCTGTGCATTCACACAGTGGAATGCTTCCTATTGACTGAAGTATTTGCACATGTATTTGTTAACATAAAAAGGATAGAAGAGAACAAGACTAGTTTCAAAGCACTGTTATAGAAGGGAAGTTCATTTTGTGAGTTTAGAAAACTTTGTGGGTAAACATCCCGCCCATAAACATATGCAGCTTCAAGATATAGACCAGATAGAAAAATTAGACATAGATTCCTAGAATTACAAATGTAATATGGGTTAAAAATGAATTTTCACTTTTATTATGAGAGTTGGACTGTGAGCATCGTTTATTTAATATTTACAAAATAAAGTTTGCCTCATTTCTAAAAGCCATCACGGTTGGAGGTCTTGTTCATCTTGAAGGCTTGAAAGGTCATCTGGAGCAAGCAGGCTAAGAAAGCTATTGGCTATTTTCCCATGATGCTCCAAGTTGGCATCAGAATCCCAGCTCTGAGTTTTACTGAGTTTACTGCTGAGTTTGCCGTATATGTGTTAGCGTTAAGCATCCAGTCAGGCAGTACTCTTCTAAAAATAATGCCCTTAACACTAAGAGAAAATGACTGTCGTTTATTGTTCATAGGTAATTCACACTCTCCAGCCCCTGGGAGAACACGGCAGTAGGCGGTCTTTCTCTTGCCCCTCTTGCCTCCTCTAAGGACTGCTCCATCTTTCTCTTCCTGTATCCAAGAGCTGCTGGTGCAGATTTCTGTGGTGCAAGCCCAATGGACATTTGAGTCACCTGCTGGCAGCCTCCCAACCTTCTCTAGACAAACAGAACTCGCTGAAAGGGAGACTTCAGTGATTCTTCTGTGCTGTTTACCAGCTGTTTTCAAGCAGTTGAAATGATCTGGGCAACACAATTCAAAGGCAGTGTCTCTTCCACTCTTCCGTTCACCACTGTCTTTTGAAATGCAGCCCCCAGTCCCTGTTGAGGTTTGTTTATGTTTCAGTCTGGTGTCTGTGAGACCCAAGGAAGTAATCAAACCAAATTTATGATGTTCTTGGGTGAAACCGTGAAAAGCATTGGACAAAAATCAATGGAGAAATATGAAACGAAGAAACAAATGTTTAAGCTCAATTAAATTGCAGAGTTTACAATTTCAAAGTGTAAGTAGCAGTAGAGAAACTGCTCAGCAGGGAAGCAGCGTGGCTAAACTTGTCTTCAAATGCCCTGCTCTGGGAATGTAGCCTAAGTGTTTCTGACTAACAATAGCACTAGATTGGGAAAATTGTCATTTACACAGAAACTAATTTCTGTCTCAAACTCTAAGCTCCAACAGACACGAAGAGTTGAAGAAACCTGTTTTGTAAAAGCATAATTTAGATGAGGGCTGAACTAGATGTAGCCAAGAAAGTAAATTTGTTCCCAGGCAGCTGAGAAACAGAAAAACAGTATCAACTCAGAAAACTTCTAATATCAAATAGAAAAAAAAAAAATCCAAGAACAAATATGTCAGAATTCCTCATTCCTAGTGATACTGAGAAGTCTGGGGGTTCTTAAGAAGAATGGCATCATGTGTTCAAATTCAGCAGTGCTACTAGCTTCCCTGTGTCACACCTCTGTTCCCAGCACATCGATAGAAGCAACAATCTTATGTTAAGGGTGATCTGGAAGAAGAAAAAAAGGAGTGTCCAGGGCAGGAAACTTTCTAACGATACAGTAAGGATAGCATCTTACACAGATACACAGTGGAGAAATGAGATGTGGCATGGACCAGTTCAGAAGCAGATTTGACCCAATACCACCTCCCTAATACCCACCAAGGGGAAAACATATTAAGGAGAGAATGAGACTAGTCTGGGCTCTAGTAGCTGAGATAGCTGTCTGGTGGCCATGTGAGTTCTAGCACTCTAACAACCATCCTTGTCCCATATTCTGCATTCTCCAATCTAGATAGTTGTTGGGGTTCTGTGTTTGGAGAGGGAAAAAAAATGAGCCATGTTGAAAGACCCTATCCAAGGTCACATAACTGGCAATGGGAGACTCAGGGCCAGGTGGGGTTGACTCAGCGGCACATCTGGCACAAAGGTCTCCGTAATTGATTAACACACTCACCAAACTCTCAGGAACCCTTTATGCATGACCCAGATACCACTTGGAACTTACTAATGGCAGGCCTGCTGCCTCCAGAGTGAAGCCATCTTACCACCTCGTCATAGCAAATAAAAATTACCCACATACTCCCTTCTATCTGCTGAATGACTGGTTTGGGAACACCGCGGTATAGCATCCTTTTTTCCTTCCAGTCCATATCTCCTCACCAGCTATTTTCCCCACCAATAATCTTTGTTCTTATTTAGTGAACAAAAGATGAGTGCGTAAAGAAATGGTCTTGCCATTTTTAAAATGAATATCCATATCTAATCTTCTTTACTCTATCAGCTCTAAAGGGATTTCACATTGAATATAGCTGATAAAGTTCAATTTAAAAGAGGCTTTTCCTGACTTAAGAATTAATATGAATAATCCACATTCTTATAGAAAAATTGGAAATAACAGATAAGCAAAGAAAAAAA
>JADRCD010127267.1:0-15898 GCA_019843815.1 Montemys delectorum | reverse complement strand
CACACACACACACACACACACACACACACACACACACACCAGCGTCTGGAAAGGAGGCAGGTACAATGTTGAGGACTGACTGAGTCCCTCATGCCTACACCAACCCGGTCCTGAGAAGCAGATCCATGGGAACCAAGAGCTCCTTTCCCAAGAACACAGAAGCACTCCTGCATTGTTAGTTGGGGGTGGGGAGGATGGTGACCAAGAGTCCCCCTCTATACACACTGGGGAGAAAGTCTCCGTGTCTGAAAAACAAACACTTATAAATAGGGAAGTGTCTGGGGCTGAGAAAAGCAGCAGACACCTGACAGCTTTCATTACGCAAATCGCAATTAGTCCACCAAAGCAAGTGACTAAAGCCTGCATCAGTAGGAAGAAGTTGACCCGGGGTTTCTACAGTCTGATGACTAGAGCCGGAGACTTTCAAAACAGGAAGCACCAGATATAATATCAAATGACCCAGACAGTAAAAAGCAAAGCAGAAAAAAAAAATTCTAAATTGGAAGACAGGAAGTCACAATCACACCACCAACAATGTAGATGTTTCTCTGAGATATGCTTGGCTGGATGCCCTGCGCACAGCCGGGAGATGAAGGCGCGTAACCAAAATGGAGGAGAGTGACTGAGGCCAGATCCTCAGAAACGGTCAAGGTAAGTACCACTCTTGATAATCCCACTCCTGCAATATCAGAGCTTATGTTTCTAGGATCCAAGTGCAGCCTGCACAGGCTGAAGGCTGGATGCTCCGGTTGCTCAGCCCTGGATCTGTATGCTACAACAACAACCATCAAAAATAAAATCCAACCCTCCAGCCAGTCCCTGCTCAGGTGTTCCCTTCTCCCAGAGTCCTGCCTCTCCTCCACTCTCAGTCTTCACCTGGCTGGTCCAAGGGATTCATGAAGTTAACAGAGAGCTTGCCTACTTTCTGGTCCCTGACTGATGGGGACCACCATCTTTGAACTCCTGGGGTTCCCACTGTAACTATGAGGATGCCAAGTTGTCTCTACTGGAATCTCTAATCTAGTAGGATACAATTCACGCCTGTGGGACACGGTTGCTATGCAGATCCCACCTGCTAGAGAAGGAAAACTCTCACAAAGGAAAGCCACGTGGTTCCTAGAGCAGAAAGAAGAGCTTATCTCGGTATGATACAATTATACTCTTGGGTCCAAGCTGACAGACAACGAACCATGCTCCTGAGCTGCTGAGAGCAATGATACCTTCTTCTGCTCCTTCAGCCGGAGAGTCTGTCTCTTGAAATGCCTGTTGAAATGCAGTAAACAAAGGGGCAAGTATTTAGTCTCTATGAGGCAGGAGGCCTTTGCTGTTCCTACATTGTCCTGGGAGCAGTCTACTGCTGCTTTCACTATGAAACCTTCCCTATCCCTCTGGATCTTTCCTCCTCTGGAATGCAAAGTTCAACCAAGAGGGTGAGCACCCTAGCAAGTACTAGGATTATGACCTCAGCTCCTAACCATCTCCTGAAATGCTTCAAAGACCCTAAAGCTGTGCTCAGGATACACCCGACCTTCCATTCCAACAGGTGCTTCCAGCCCTGTTACAGAATCCAAACAGGAAGGTGTAAGTTATCTGGTAAGTGATGGTTCAGGAAAACTCTACCACTGAGCTTTCTCTCCAAGTCCAGATGCCCCAGAGGTACCAGAGATGTGAGAGTACTGCCCTTTCTTCCTGAGCAAGACTTCTGCGGCCCCTAAATGGCCATAGAAAGATCATGCAAAGGCAGTCACCAAGAACATAATAATAATAAATATAAAGGCAGATCTGGGGAGATGCTCCGTGGACAAAGCATTTGCTATGCAAGCATGTGGATGTCAGGACAAAAACTACAAGGCCCACACAAAACCCAGGGGAGATGGCAAGCCCAGGGTTCCCATGGCAAGATGGGAGACGAAAACAGGAAAATCCCAGTTCAGAGGTCAGTTAGCCCAGTGCACGAAGCAGTGAACAAAAGACTTTAAACAAAATGGAAGGTAAAGAGGTACTGGAGGCTGTCTTCTGCCTTGCACACACACAAACAACACCATACACCCACACATATACAACCATCCACACATCCATACCATACCCTCCCACACACACTGCAAACATACACATACATACTACACATACATACACAATACACATATAACACACACAACACATACATACACAGTACACACATACATACCATACCCACACCACACATGCATACCTACCCTCACACACACCCATACATATACAATACATGTGTCAATACTACACATACACAAACACATACAAAAACACATATATACACACCACAAACACGTACTTCCCCCACACAGGTTTTTTTTTTTTTTAATAAATAAATATACGGTCATAGATTTAATTATGCAACTTTTGATGAATGTATTATCAGGACCATTCAGGATAACAGAATGGTAACAGAAACATCAGGTCAAAGTGAATCAAGCAACAAAAACTATTTGGCTCATGTTAACAATAAAAAAAATCCATATCCTATCTTGAGAGACTGTTGGACCAAGATGCTCAAATGTTGGTCTTCAGGAAAATGTCTCTGTCTTTTGGCTTCATGTTTTTCTCCTGGCATGCTCTTCTCAGCTGTTAACTTATCGATCTACCAGCCACTCCGAGTTATCAACCACAGGTGAGGACAGAGTGCCTCTTGATAATGGTGACGCTAAAACTTGGAAGAGCGAATGCTGTTAATCTCCATGAATCCACTTCTGAACAGACCTTGGTCCCATGCACCCATCTTTGGCACACAGAGATGGGATGAGCTCCCTGCAGCCCCATGGGCTAACAGTGAGAGATAATATTGATCCAGTTGAAAAGCTAGGAAAGATTCTTACAGAGGGAGAATGAATGCATGGCAGGGAAGAAACAGAGATCACACAGCTTCTGAGCCACGGGTACCCCTGAAGAGAACACATCTCCCTCTGTGATAGAGGATGCCATTTTGTTTTCCTAAGTGCTGTGAGAGTTCTCCCCTAGGCTGACCTCAGCTCCATGTACTGGGGTGGAGACTCAGTCCAGGCATAAAGTCCATCAGAGGGCTTAGAAGGGCTAGCCTGAAGGTCTCAAGGCTGTCCCTGAGCTCTGTTCCTTCTCTTCTTCTCCTTTAGGCTCTCCACAACTCCAGAGCAGAGTCTGCTTGAAGTACAGGGTCTTGCCCTGGTGCACGCAGCCCAGGGACAGCCATGGAGGTGCCGAGTGGCACTGCTGGTACCCATTGAGGGCACAGCCGCTGAATGAATGAATGAATGAGCTCTCCTTCCACTTGATCCAGGTCTATCCTACCAACAGTTAAGTACCAGCACAGCAGAGACCCAAATAAAAAACCCACAGCTGGATGGAGCCTTCATGTGCACCTGACTCACCATGAGTCATGTCCCCAGAGGGCCTGCTCAGTTTGCCATTGTTATCGATTAAAAGGAGTCACATGCATCCTGCATGCACACACTTCAGGTGGAAGCCAAGTCAGAGGATGTTGTCTTTTGTCACGAAATACAATTTTCCATCAAGAAGTCCAGTGATAACATATTTCTCCCGGTGGCGGGTGGAGGGGCTAGTTAAGTATAATTTAAGCTGAAGCATAGCTAAGAATTACCAACCTTCTAATACATGTGGGGTTCTCTATTCTATTTCCTGGTTCTGCGTCAGGCACTCTAATCATTCCTAATCTCCCTCAAGAACTTTCAAGGGGGTTTGGGGAGATAGCTCAATGGGTTAAGGGCTTGCTACACATGAGAACCTGAGTTCAAGTTCCAGAAGCCAAGTTTTGAAGAGCCAGGTGCAACAGTGTGCCCCTTGCAATTCCATCGCTGTGGGGCAGACATGAAGGCCACTGGTGCTAGCTCACCAGCCTGGATGAACTGGCAAATTCTGGGTCCAGTGAGAGACCCTATTTTTAAAAATCAGGTAGAAAGTGACTGCGGAAGACATTCTAACATCGGGCTCTGGCATCTAATGTGCGTGTGTACAAAGAACCGATAGGTTTTAATTTGGCTAGACAAACATTTTCCTGGTCCCATAAGCTTCCTGCTACCTTCTCCACAGTACAGAGGTGCCTGGCCACCATGGCTTGCACACCCCTTTGTCCCCCACTTTTCTGTCCATACTGGGAAACTAGTGTGGTAACCACATGCATTCTAATGGAAGGGGTGTCATGACTAAACATCAGGATGCTTCAAGTATTGTGTTCTCTGTAATGTAAAATTAAAAGACGAATCTGCCTCACCAAGCTCAGAGAGATAACAAACAAAAATCACAACCTGCCAACATAAATATTTCACAAAAGTTGTGACAGTCCAAAAAAGCCAAGTTACGGAATGGGGAGAGGCCCTTCCAAAGACCCCCCCTCCAAAGTCTTCTCAGGTTCATATCCTGGGGAAAATGGAATCATGCCCAGTTGTTTTTATGTTGGGGCTGAGGCACATGTGTGCCGCAGCACAGGGGTGGGGCTCAGAGGACAGCCTCTATCATTGCGTCCACCCTTTCACTTTGTTTGAGACACTGCATTTCTCTTCCTATTCTCCACTGCAGAGACCAAGCTGGCTGGATCATGAGCTTCTGAGGCTCTTCTTGTCTCTCCCACTGGAATGCTGGGATTACAGGCAGGCGCTACCCGATCCTGCTTGTTGTGGGCTCCTGGGCTCTGAATTCAAGTCCTCACACGTGCACGGCAGGTGCTTCGCCCACTCAGCCATCTTTCTAGACTTCAGTGGCGTTTAATAGATGGCTTCTCAAAATTGCTACCACTCTTTTCACGCTGGAGGAATAAGTATTAGGATAAATTCGAATATAGCAGCTGCCCATCCAAGGGGCCAGAAATTGTGCTTAAACACTTAACACATCACCTTTAGAGTCAGAGAAAGTCCCTGAGAAGCAGCTGTGGCCAGCCTCATTTCACAGGCAGGGGACTGAGCATCAAGCAGGTACCAAGACTTGGAGCCAGAAATCAAACTCTAGCACATCACCCTGACCTTAACTGTTGTCATGTCACTGTGCAGTTTATGAACCTGCAGCCAGAACAGTAAGGCTACCTACTGCATCTACAGCCACGACAGAGTTCCTCTGTCACCTTCAAGTTCAAGATCCTCTCTTGGTCCTGTTCTGGTGGCCTTCCTGGACCTGGCCTCCCCTCCCTAACCTAACACCCAGACTTCTACTCTAGCCTACACATTTTCTTCTGTGTTCTCCACTGGTCACTCATTTCCCTGCCAACCCAATGCAAAACACAAACCGTGAACTACATCTGACATAGCTGTCTGCAAACTGCCTCCTTCGCCCAGAGGGCCTGATTCTCTCTACTCTTGCAGATGCTGGGCCTAATCTTATCTCAAGATGTTACTCTACTGTCTGTTCTTTCTCCCAGCAGCCATGAGATCCGTTTCATTTTATTTATTCTTTTGAAACCTGGACGCTACCATGTGATATGCGACAGTGGCAGAGATACATAAATTATTAGCCTAACAGGAATACAAACCACCCAAATCCTGCTTCGTTGACTTAATTCAATGCCTAGCACAAGGCAGTGTCACTCAAGGGCATAGTTGAGACAACTCAGAGCCTTCACATTTAGTGTAGGACTCGGACTCAGTTTCTCATGCTCCATGGCAAGCATCTTGCTGACTGAGCCATTTCCCCGGCCCACCGTTTCATTTATGACACAATCATCTTTGGATATTGGGCTCCTCTCAGGTCCGGGTGCAATTTCTATGATAGCAAGGAATGACTGCAAGAATGCAGATACAGAGATCTGTCTATATGTATTCTGCACACACACACACACACACACACACACACACACACACACACACACACACAGCTGTTCTGGCTAGTTTTATGTCAACTTGACACAAGCTAGAGTCATCTAAGAGGAGGGAATGAACCTCAGTTGAGAAAATGCCCCCATAAGATCCGGCTGTAAGGCATTTCTTTAATTAGTGATTGATGGTGGAGGGTCTAGGCCATGATGGGTGGCGCCATGCCTGGACTGGTAGTCCTGGGTCCTATAAGAAAGCAGGCCGAACAAGCCACCGGAACAAGCTAATAAGCACTACTCCTCCATGCGCTCTTTGTCAGCTCTTGAATCCAGGTTTCTGTCCTGACTTCCTTTGGTGGTGAACAGTGGTGTGGATGTGTAAGCTGAACAAATCCTTTCCTCCCCAACTTGCTTTTTGGTCATGTTCTTTCATGGCCACAATGGAAACTCTGACTAAGACAACAGCCCTTCCCAGACACGCACACCATGAACTCCCTTCCAATTGAAAAGACAAACTACAAGAAGATGGAGGCCATGCTGGAAAATGTGAGACTTTTGTTTTGGTCATTCTCTTCCTCCTGCTGATACAGAGGCCGAGGAAGTGGTTCAGTTGGTTAAGTGCTTGTAATGCACAAATCAGGATATGAGTTTTATCCTGTTCAGTCCCTGTAATGTTACTTCTATGTATGTGATTTCAAGGCTGACCACTTGGTATTAAATAACGGGAGGTGGGAGGTGGGGGGAAGGGGTGAGGCTCATCCCTGTGGAAGACCATTTCTCCCCATCTTAGCATCCCTAGCAACCAGTAGTTTTCTGTCTAGACCTGAGATCCAATGAGATTTCCTCTTGTCAATACTAGACCATCTATTGATGTCATCCAAATCTGGGTCTTGTTCAGGCAGCCATGTTTATGAGATGTCACAGGTACAGCCTCTCTGACACCTCTAGGAAACACGATCTCACAGCAAACTTCCTCTTCCTCTGGCTGTTTCGATTGCTCCGCCCTGCTCCTCCGCAAGCATCTGAGACTTAGGTGCAGGAGCTGGAGAGGCATCTATCAGCTGGGGCTGGGAATCACTTGTCCTCTGCAGTTTGAGCAGTTCCAGTGTTCTGTAATCATCTCATCTCTTGCAAAGAGAAGTTCCTTTGATGAGAGGTGAGAGCTAACAGTTATCGGTAGGTATAAATATTGAGAATGCAATTGGAGGGGAGAAGTTTGTATGGCACTTTCTTAGACACTGGAAACTAGTGTTCAGGGAGGAGGTTGTCAGGTCCGATCTCGTTCAGAGGCTCCGGGTCCTGTCTGAAGTGCGTGGTCTTCAGCAATACTGACCTTCTCCTTCTGAGGAACGGCCGAGGGGCAGCAGCAAAAGCCTGGAATGTTCTGGGAGTCTCTTGGACGAGCCTAAGCAACAGCCCAGAAGGGGGCTTCTCATGTCTGGTGTTGGGGTTTTTGTTAATCAATGGTTTGGGGGGAGAACATTGTCAGTCCAGTAGGTACATTTAGTTTAAGCTGTATATAGACTTGTGTACACAGACATAGATGTACTCTGTGTGATATTAGGTAAATAGAGAATAATATAATTTCTTATGACTTTTTCAGACATCCTTTTATTTGTTTTTGGTTTATTGTTGTTGTTGTTGTTGTTGTTGTTTTTGTTTTTAGACCAGTTTCCTTATGTAGCCTTGGATGCCCTGAAACTCACTAGGTAGACCAGGTTGGCCTCAGACTCATAGAGATCCACCTGCTTCTGCCTCTGGAGTGTTGGATTAAAGATGTAAGCCACCATGCCTGTTTTCTTTGACACTTCATTGGTTATTTTACTTTCTTCCCTCCTCCCTCCTCCCTCCTTCCTCCTCCTCCTCCTCCTCCTCCTCCTCCTCCTCCTCCTCCTCCTCTTCCTCCTCCTCCTCCTCCTCCTCCTCTTCCTCCTCCTCCCCCCTAGTGAAAATCTCTGCTTAGCCCCTTCAGTCGAATGGCTGAAACAGTCTGGTCCTCTTTACCGTCTGCTCAAAACAGGATGCAAAACTCCCCCAATGTCGCGAGAGAGAAGATGGAACCCCATTTCCTCCACTCAGAGCTTTTACCCTAGAAAGCCAAAGGGGTGGGGCCACTGGCTAGTGGACCGGTTTCTAGCTACTTCGCATTTCCTTCCTTGAAATTACCTTTAAGAGTCTGGACCACAGGGGAGGTAGAGGACAAAATAAAAGCTGATTTCTCATAAAATAAAATAAAATAAAATAAAATAAAATAAAATAAAATAAAATAAAATAAAAATAATGAATGGACAGAACTATGCTCAGTCCCAGGATCTTCCATGTCGAGTCCAGAGCTAAGGCCTTCCTGAATCTAGCAGGGAGAGCATGTGTCTGCCCCAGAGGACTCATCCAGTCAAAGCCCATCCAAATGACAATCACAAAGCCCTCTGTGTAGAGTTAAAAATGGATTTGTCTAGCCTGGCTGTGGTGGTGCATGCCTTGAATCCTAACATGAGGGAGGCAGAGGCAGGAGGATCTCTGTGAGTTTGAGGCCAGCCTCGTCTACAGAGTGAGTTCTAGAACAACACAGAGAAACTATGTCTGGAAAAACAAAACAAACAAACAAACAAACAAAAAGAAATATAAGTTCATTTTTAACTTTGTCTAAAACTGGCTACTTAGTGTGGTTTGCTGTGCCAAGAGTTCCTTTGATGTTGCTCAGTAAGCACTGTGAATGAATCAGATAGATTCTTTTTATTTTGTTTTTGTTTTGCTTTTCCAGACAGGGTTTCTCTGTGTAGCCCTAGCTGTCCTGGAACTCACTCTGTAGACCAGGCTGGCCTCGAACTCAGAAATCTGCCTGCCTCTGCCTCCCAAGTGATGGGATGAAAGGCGGGTGCCACCACTGCCCAGTGAATTTACATTTCTTATATTGAGCTTATATTTCTGCTAATATTGGAAAGTCAGTTTATGATCTTGCAGTTTAGAAGAGTAAATCACCTAGTCAGATAAGATAATGATGGTGGTCGAGGTAGTAGTAGTGGTGGTGGTGGTGGTGGTGGTGTGGTGATGATGATGATGGCGATGGTGGTGGAGGTGGTAGTGGTGGTGGTGGTGGTGTGGTGATGATGATGATGGTGATAGTGGTGGAGGTGGTAGTAGTGGTGGTGGTGGTGGTGGTGGTGTGGTGATGATGATGATGGCGATGGTGGTGGTGGTGGTGTGGTGGTGGTATGGTGGAGGTATAGTGGTGGTGTGGTGGTGGTGGTGGTGGTGGTGGTGGTGGTGTGGTGATGATGATTATGGCAATGGTGGAGGAGGTGGTGGAGGTGATGGTGGTGATGGTGGTGGTGGTGTGGTGGTGATGGTGGTGGTGGTGTGGTGGTGGTGGTGGTGGTGGTGATGGTGGTAGTGGTGGTGGTGGTGGTGGTGGTGACAACAACGACTACAAGGACGAAGATGGGGTGGAGATATAGCTGAATGGTAGAAATGAAATTCTGCCTTGAATGCCGAAGGCTCTAGGTTCAATTGCTAATCCTGAGATTCAAGAGGGAAAACCCAGTTCCACAATTCTGAGTCAAATTTGAAGCAAACTTTAATTAAATACTGTCCAGGAAGATGACTCTGACCAGGTCCATTTCTGGTTTCCCAGGAAATGACCACAAGTCATGATTTGCAGAGACTTAAAAAGAAAAACCACAAGGCCACTGTATTTCCCATCAGGTCCAATGCGGGTCAAGCATACATCCTGATGAATCTCCTGCCTTCGTACCTCCCACCCGCATCCAATCAAGCACTTCCAGTGGGAAGGGAAAGCATGTGACTTGTTAACCCTGAGAACCACAGCGCCCGGCATTCCAGCCAGTGGGGCTTACAGGTTAACCTTGGCCCCTATACAATCCCTAGAATAATAATATTTGTAATCAGCTATAACAATAACAAAGACATATGGTGGGATTACTCATTGGAACTCACTCTGTAGACCAGGCAGGTCTCAAACTCAGAAAATCCGCCTGCCTCTGCCTCCCAAGTGCTGGGATTAAATGCATGGGCCACCACCTCGCGGCAATACTAAGCATACTTAACAAAAGTGTAGGCCACTGAAAGAGAAAGAGAAGAGGAAGGGGGATGGGGGAGGAAGGCAGACACGAGAGACTACTGTGGAGGGGGAATGGAGGGAGCATGATCAGAGAACATAACAGAGGATGTTATAAGGAAACCTATTGCTTCCTACAATGGATGGCACTGATAAATACAAATCTCAAAACATTGCATGCCATTCTGTAGATCATAGGAAAAAAATATTGAACAAATTAAAATCACATAGTGAACTTTGTGGAAATGACTGAAAGACTTAAAGCTTAAAGAGTGGGTGGTTTGCTGCAGAGATGGCTCAGTCGGGAGCTTGCTTGTCACGCAAGCTCATAAGCACCTGAATTCACAGAAACAGTCAGGTGTGGGCAGTGGACAGCTGTGATCCAAGTCTGAGGAGGCAGAGACAGGAGGACCCCTGGGACTTGCTGGCTAGCCAATCTAGCCTAAGCGGCAAGCTCCAAGTTCCGGGACAGACCCTGCCTGAAAAAAAAAAAAAAAAAACAAGACAGGTGGCTCCTGAGGAACAATACCTGAGGTAACTTAAGTTCTGGTTTCCAGATGCACAGACACACAAATTCGCTGGCACACAAATGCGCTTGCATATGCCTACGTACACACACAAACACTCGAGAACGCCCCATAACATACCTACATACACATTCACACACAGACAGAAATAAGATGCAGGTCCTTGTTTTTACCTAATTCTGTCTCTCCCTCTCTCTTCTGCCTGAATAATATCTCAGAAATCACCTAAGGGTTTCTAGTAACAAGACGTGACTAGAAGATTCCTTCTGCCAGCGAGGACTCTTAGCTGTGGGGCTGAGGTAGGGTTTCCACCAGCCTTCGCCTGGTGTCGTGGCGACGCCAGTGGCCTTCTGACCCACTGAACCGCCTACTGTGCATCTAGTACTTTCCACACATCACTGGCTCCCAACTTTCTTCTACCCAGACCCCCTCCATCTCCTTTGCCTTCCCTATTGCTTCCTGAGTCGGTTTGCTTTCTTTCCCAGATGTCATTAATTTCAGCAAATGTGATTAAGCACGTATTCTTGTGAGAGGGTATGTCGCTTTATCTCCCTTTGTAACAGTCTAATAGCTGACCTCCTTAGCAAGCAAGCACCCCTGTTGGCTCTGGCTACAGCTGGGAGTAGAAAGCACGGAAGGGCAAGGTCTCAAGAAATACTAAGACTGACCCAAAAAAACTAGTGATGTAGCAAAATACCTGTGAATCTATTTCCCACTGGGAAGAACAAGACGTCGGCACACTGGATATATAATACACAGCACTGCATTGTTATATTCTTTGTTTATTTTAGAATATGTGTGGGTGATGTGTATGGGTTAAAGATCCTTGTTCCTGTATGTGTGCATCCATAGCTGCAGAGGCATGTGCACACATGTAGGTAGGTAGACCAGAAGTCAACTTGGGGTAACTTCCTCAACTGTATCTTTGTCTTCTGTTTTTATTTTTTGTTTTGTTCTATTTGGTTTGTTTGGGTGGGTGGACGGACGTGTTAGTGGTTTGTTTTGTGGGTTTTTTGTTGTGTCATGTGGTGTTGGAGAAAGGACTTTTGCTAACCCGGATCTCATGGGTGCTACAGCCTGGCTAACAGGCAGTAACCTTCAGGGATCTTCCTCTCGCTCTCCTCCATCCTACCCTCTGCACTGGTGTTATGAGTGTTGCTGCACCTCGACTGGTTATGTGCTTTCTGGGGATTTGAACCCAGGTCCCTCCTACTTGCACAGCAGGCATTTGACCAACTGAGCCATCTCCCCAGCCGTTTTATAGTTCCTTTGCATGCATGGTCTTACGCCACAAAACTGCTTTGGTTTGCTCTTTTGCTCAACATTGTATAGTTGACAACCACCAGCGTGAATATCTTGAGCCTTGGTTTAATCCATAATCATTCCATTGTATAAGTTCACTCCAATTCATTTCTCCAGTCTCTTTGTGGGTGGACATAAGTTAATTCTAATGTCTTTGCCGTGACAAATAACATAGCTGGGTACATCCTCACAGGGTGATCTTTACATGCATTCACAGTATCCTCTCCACCTTCCCCACAAGTAGAACTCAGGAATTGCCATTACTGGCAAAACTCCTAAGACTTAGCGATGTTTCCCTCAGCCTGAACTCTGGCCCTCTTCCATCTCATCCATGACTTAAAAGGACCCAGCCGGGCCTCTTTGATCAGCGAGGCCTAAAAGGCAGCCTTCAATAAAAGCCACCCATGGCCCCCCTTAGCCTTCTGCTCTGTGTCTCACCCACTACGGAGCCAGGAGGCTGCTTCCCCACACTGTGAAGCCCAGCGCAGACAGGATCGAGCCGCGGGTTTGGGATTTTATACATTTCTGAACCACTGTTTGTTCCTTCAACACAAAGGAGCTGATGCTCTCTCTCCTGAGAAATTAATTTGAGTTTCCATTGCGTTTTACAACAATAAGCGTGTCAGCCTGGGTGGTCTATTTTGTGACTGATTCTTACTAATCCCTTGCCCCACGACCCTCTTGCTGGTGGATCTGGGGTGGCCATCCCAGGCTTCCTTGGTTGCGTTGGTGACTTTCCTTTATCACGTCTCATTTCTGTGCTTCCAGATGCCATTACCTATGCCCCTGCATATACTTCCAGAACTTCCTGCTGACCCCTGAAGGAAAGTTTGTGTGAAGAGCCACTCGGTAAAGACCGGAAAATGTTAAATAAGGACTATCTTTCTTCCCTACAGCAATTATACCAAGATAAAATATAAGCCTTTTCTAGTATCCTCCCACAACTCTGTTGTCTTTGATAGAGTCTCATAAAGCCCAGTCCGGCCCTGGCTCTGAATTCCCAGGTAGCCCAGGATTATCTTGGACTTCTAATCCTCCTGCCTCCACCTGCTAAGTGCTAAGACAAAGCCGTGTATTACCACGTCTGGTTATATGGTGCTGGTGATCAGGGCCAGAGCTTTGTGCATGCTAAACAATTACATCATCCCTTTCTGAACTTTTTTTTTTTATTTCCCTGTATTTAGAGGGTTTGTAAAATGACTTTATAAGAAGTGAAGTTTGAATAAAGGTATCTGAATAAGGAGATCTGAAACATAAAGACATTGAAATATTCTCAACTAACAAGCAATCACAATAAATTGTTGATAGCCCAAATTGCTGGTGTTCCAGGTACAAAGAGCTCATCTTTATAAAAACGGCACCAACTAGGACAATGAAGAATTTACTCAGAGTAACAACCACATAAAGTGTGTGACTGGAATACATATCTACGGATGCTTTATGTATTATAAAATTAGGAAGGAAACTAAGTAGCTATAAAATTCATCCACAGGGTGCATAGAGGGTAATTATCCCATCTGATTACACATGTGCAGGCACGTGAGCACAAACATGTTCACAGAACATGGGCACACTCATACGTGTACATCTGATATTTTCAAGCATGCCATGTTTGCTGTTTTATACTGGAAAACTCCAGAGAGTCTTTGCCTTTATTGATGGGCCAGTTATACAAATGTATTTTATTTAGTAAGTACCTACCATGACTGCACACTCACTCTGGGATGGATGGATGGATGGATGGATGGATGGATGGATAAGTGGACATGAAGAATAAACTTTTCTCCGGGGGGAAAAAATGATTATAACATCTTTCTGGGGTCCAGTGGGTAAAAGCACTTGTCACACCAGCCTGACAATCTGAATTTAACAACTGGAACCCACATCTACATAGAAGTCAGAATACAGCACAGCATCAGACACAGAGATGCTGTTTCAACAAGATAAAGGCAAGGCCCAACCCCCTAAAGTTGCCACAGGCATGTGTTGCCTTTATACACATGCATGTACACATACACACACACACACACACATACATACACAGACACACACACACATACACACACACACATACATACATATACACACACACAGACACACACACATACACACACACACACACACACACAAACACAGGAATAATAAATAAAATTTTAAAACATGGTTTTTGGTATGAGAACTTCTGTTATTATTTATATGGATATATACATAGATTATTTGATGATAGATGATAGACAAAGATAGATGATGGATGAATAGATGATAGATAGATAGATAGATAGATAGATAGATAGATAGATAGGTGACAGATAGGTAATAGATAGCTGATAGGTAGACAGACAGACAGATGATAGATAGATAGATAGATAGATAGATAGATAGATAGATAGATAACAGATAGGTAATAGATAAATGATAGACAGACAGACATACAGATGATAGATAGATAGATAGATAGATAGATAGATAGATAGATAGATAGATAGATGACAGATAGGTAATAGATAAATGATAAATAGACAGACAGACATACAGATGATAGATAGATAGATAGATAGATAGATAGATAGATAGATAGATAGATGACAGATAGGTAATAGATGACAGATAGGATGTTTAATCAAGACTGCCCATCTGCTCCACTGATTTACCATTTCCTTCTGAGTTTCCTTTTCCTTTTGGATCTGCAGCCCCAGAGCAGCAGGAAGTACTTGGATCTGGGAATTTCCTGCATCATTATCCCTGAAGCTCAGTTGTTGAAAGCAAGGCCACCCTCAGCCCTTACATGGCTCACATTCTCCCTTCATTCATGTCACCTCAACCCTACCAACAAGGCCAGCTGTCTCCTTCAGACAAAAAGGGCCACAGTCACAGCATCCTCAGAGAGGGCATGGAGGACTAAGAAGACACCCACGCCCACTGCCTGCCAACGTGCGGGTCTCACAGAGCCCCTCCTCCTTGATGGAATTCTATTGTAGCAATCTCATCTTAGAGAGGAAGAAAGTAGGGGTTTCAAGAGAGCATGTCAGTTATAGGGCAAAGATCAAACCTTCCTGTGCCCGATCTCAAAGCTGTCACCCTGTCAGGCACACTGGACACCTAATGATCCCTTCTTGATCCTGGCCCTTCCATTTGTCACCCCGCTACCTAGGCCAGATCACCTTATACAAGGCAATGTAGGATGTAATGAAGGTTTTAAAGAGCCATGTGAAATGCTTACAGTTATGTTACATTTCTTCCATGCCCAGGATGCACCTCTGCTTCCTGTATGTGAGCCACATGTGGCTGTGGGATTGCACCAAGACTTTTCAGAGCGCACAAACATGGGCAACAAGACAGCCAGGAAAGGATCTGTGTGTATCCATTCTGTGTGTGAAACGCCAAGCTGGGAGAAAACTCAGTCTGTACAGTATGTGCCTCTCAGGCACATGGACCTGAATTTGACTGACTCCCAGCACAGATCTAAAGAGTCAATCACGGAGGTGTCCGTGCCTCTAATCCCAGCTCTGAGGATGCAGAGACTGAAAGGTCCTGCTCATCTCTAACCCAAAGTAAGGGAGCACTAGAGGAAGAGCTCCTGAGTGGTCTTCTGTCTTCGAATGTACGCATGTGCACATTCCCCTCCCACACGTGAATACTTAGACTCACGAAGAAAGAAGGAAGAAAGAAAGAAGGGAGGGAAGGAGGGAGGGAGGGAGGAAAGGAAGGAAAGAAGGAAAGAAAGAAGAAAGGGAGGAAGGAAGGAAGGAAGGAAGGAAGGAAGGAAGGAAGGAAGGAAGGAAGGAAAGAAGGAAGGGAGGAAGGAATAAAAGGAGGGAGGGAGGAAGGGAGGGAGGGAGGAAACTTGGCATTTCTAATCTACGATTTCACATCACTGAGGTCCAGAAGCCCTTCACCTGGTCTCCAGCAGGCTCTGTTCCACTGTAAAAGAGAAGGATGCCCTAACGAGGTCAAGCAAATGTTTTCAAGACATGGTGGGACTCCCAGCTACATACTGTGTATCAAAACAGACCAGGGAAGTGAAGGCATGAGGCAGAGTCAGTGTGAGGCCAAGGGAAGGCAACAGGAAATAATAAGATAACCTAGAAACCAAAAACAAATACACGCGCGCACAGTGTCCTTGGGATATCAGGCAGAGGACCTCCTGCCGAAATCTGAGGAGGCAGAGAGCGGGCCTTCCCCAGCCATCCGTGTGAACCCACCTTCCTCAGAATTCTAGACAGAGGG
>JADRCD010127266.1:0-16079 GCA_019843815.1 Montemys delectorum | reverse complement strand
GGCTGCCAGACAACGGCAGGGGAGGAGGCAGAAGGAAATGGAGCCATGTCCCTGCTTCAGCAAGGAGAGCAGCTGCTGGAAGAAAATGGAGACGTCCTCATCAGCCTGCAGAGAGCTCACGAGCGTGCAGTGAAGGAAAATGCCAAAATGGCCACTGAGATTTCTAGATTGCAGCAGAGGCTGAAAAAGTTAGAGCCAGAGTCAGCGATCTCATCTGGTTTGGAGGAGCGGACGTCTGAGATTTCTGGAAGTTCCAGGGAACAAGCAGAACCCGTAATGAAACAAAGGATAGCCACCAAGCACTTCCTGAGTGACCTAGGAGACCCGGAGGCCCAGGACCTGGGAAGTACGGGAACGAGCTCTGTTCAGAGGCAGGCGTGCAAAACTGAGGAGTCAGAAGCTTCCCTAGAGTGCTTTTCTGAGCTTGAAAGCAGTGAAGACACCAGGACCGAATCCTGGGGCCTCAAGAGTCAGATCACCCAGCTTCGGGATCAACTAACAGTCTTGCGTGCAGACTGCGATCGGGCTTCTGAGAGGAAACAGGACCTGCTCTTTGATATTTCTGTGCTGAAAAAGAAGCTGAAGATGCTGGAGAAACTCCCCCCAGAGGCGTCTTCCAGGTATAAGGTATTATATGAGGATGCCGCTCGAGAAAACGCCTGCCTCCGGGAGGAGTTGAGACTCACAGAGACGCGCTACGAGGAATCACTGGACAGCAACAAAGAGCTCACCGTTGAAGTCTACCGGTTGCAAGATGAGATGAAGAAAATGGAGGAGGTGGTGGAGACGTTCCTCGGCCTGGAGAAGAGTTACGATGAGGTCAAGCTGGAAAATGAGGAGCTCCGTGATCTAGTGTTGAGACTTCAAGGGAAGATGGAGAAGGTACTGGAAAGGGCTGCCCTGCAGGGTGACAGCTACTCCCTGTGGGAAGCCCCTTCAGAAAACCTGGCAGTCACCTCTGATGAAAAGATGCTTGAACTCCGGCACACTCCAGAAGAGTGTACACCCCAGGTCGTGAGCACGCACCACATCCTAGAAGAATATAGACAAGAAACCCGGTGCTGTGAACAGGGAAACATGCGGCTCCTAGCTAGAGTAAAAGCACAGGAAATCGCCTGGTTTGGCAGAACAATTCAGACACGTCCAGAAAAGCCTAGCATGCAGAACCGAGTTATCCTGGAGGGAACTGCTGCTCTCCCAGGCCTTCCAGACACACATCTTCGACGGGAGGCCACAATCGCAGAGCTAGAAATGGAGAAACAAAAGCTACAGGAGCTGACTAGAAATTTGAGGGAGCGAGTCACTACATTAGTTAAGCAAAAGGACACGCCTTCCCAAGGGGAGAGGGAGGAAGAGCTGAAGGCAATGATGCAGGACTTGCAGGTCACGTGTGCTGAGATGCAGCGGAAGGTTGAGCTTCTGAGGTAATGTATGTGCCTTCCAGACCTCGTGGAAGCCTGCAGAGCGCCTGATCACATCTAACTGCTGCTGCTTGCCGTGCCTAGAGACACTAACCTGCTAGTCTCCAGGAGAGCAGTGTTCTAGCTACCTTCTGCTTCTGTGTGTATTAACAACTAGAGTGCCTTGTCTGGAAAGCATCCCCTTCCTCATAGCAAGTTAGTGTGGTCCATCTGGAGCGTGGAAGCACAACATGGCGAGTGCCTACTGTCTAATCACTTGTATTGTCGGTGTTTGTTCTTAGCCCTCTTCTGGCTCTGACGTCCTTGGGATGAATAGCTAACCTTTTGCTCGGTGTTAGTTACTGTCCTCATTTTAATGAAGCATGTTATATGGAATGAATGCCTCTTATGTAGTATTAACTCACTTGGTAGGAAACAACGCTCTTCTTCCTATACTAATAATATAGGAAACTTATTGAATGGATCCTACCCTTTCCTTCCATACTTGACATATATCCTAGAACAGTATCCTAGAAACAGTACATCTTTATCATACCATTTTACCAAGGGGCTATCAGATTGTAACCAATATTCTTGATCGATGAAGACAAAGTTAACTACTTTGAAAAACTACCAACCTGACTTTGTGAAATACGACTACATTTCAGTATTTCTATCAAGTTGGGTTTTTCTTAAATTTGTAATCTAATACATTGTGTCTGAAGTGTCTTATTAGTATAAAGAAAAGAATTCGCTTGTGAATATTGAGTTTCCTCTTCCTCGGGTTATTTTTACTCCAGAACCTCAGAATAGAGTGAGAACAACAAGCCGCGTATTTTGATGTGCCCATTTTATGTAGTACACTGTCCCTGGGGGCCTAAGCTAAAGCTCTAGCAGCTAAGTAATATGGCTGTTGTCTGCTCAGAGCAGGTGGGGCTTGAGACCGAGGTCATGAAGCCAGTTGTTCAAAGCAGCCTGTCTGCCATTGAGAAGTCAACACCCGGCGTTGGCTTTGAGTTTTGATCCCTGTCTCCATGCTCAGGGGTTTCTCACCACACCCCCTGATGGCTTTTAGCGCGATTCTTATTTTCCAAAAGTAGTGACTCAATATGTTACAACTTGATTTCCAAGTACCAAAGACTACTAATTTAAACTTCTACTTTAACTGGCATGAAATTCTTTCTATATTGGAAGTTACTAGAAAATATTTTCCAAAGATACCAGATGACTGCCGTGTTGTAACTTTTTTTTTAAATCTCTACACTTCAGATATGAATCTGAAAAGCTTCAAGAGGAAAATTCTATTTTGAGAAATGAAATCACTACTTTAAACGAAGAAGATAGCATCTCTGACTTGAAATTGGAGGAATTAAATGGATCACAGGAAGAATTGTGGTAAGGCATAGTTTAGTTCAACTTTACAAGGACTAGGAACTATTTAACTTCAAGTTTAAAAGCTTCACTCCTGACTCATGTCTTCTTTGCTCCTTTAGGCAGAAAATAGAAACCATAGAACAGGAAAAGGCTTCAATTCAGAAGATGGTTGAAAAATTAAAGAAACAGGTAAGAAACACTTAAAATTCTCCAGTGATTCTTAACTCAGAAATTTTTTTTTTAATTTGAAGTTTACAAATTGAATAATAAACAAAAAATTTACTAGAGTAATTTATTATACTTGATGGTAAGGTTGTAAATTCTGAAGATGACATGGAAACCCACCTCATAGTGACTCTAAATTAGGTTCCTGCCAGAAAACGATATACAGTCTATATCTGTAGACCCTAAGTGTTAATATGCGCTCTCTCTCCAGAGCGTGTGGGAACGTGATGCCTCTGAGCCTTACCTGTGAGGATCAGTTCTAGCCCTTAGTGATTTGTGACTAATGTCAGCATCTCCATTTTTCTGATTCAAGCAGAACATTTCATACAGAATTCACAGATACAGAATGCCAGCAGATCTGCATAACATTTCTTAGACATGTAGCTCACTCAAATGGCTTATGCCACTCAATGCTCATTTTGTATAAATCCTATAACATATATTCAAGTATGAGAAGCCTATTTAAGAACATATCTAAAATAGTCACAAGACAAGGACATACTTGGGAAGGAAATAGTCTTATATCCGAAATAGCCAAGGTAACATCTGAAATATATCATGTACTATTTCAGATAAGTGGTGGAACTCAGTTGGAAAATAGGCAACAGATAGGAAGGATCAAATCGCAGATAGACCTGACAGTACATACCCAAAGGCTAGCTTTGTGGTGTTAGGGAAACTTAAATAGGTTGGGTTTTTTTGGGAGGTTTTTTTTGGTTTTTTTTGGTTTTTTTTTTTTTTTTTTTACCTACTAAACAAAAGATTGATATTATAACAGTAAATAAGTATAAATAAATAAGTCTATACCATCGAGAGTGAGCTGATAGCACCTAAAGGGAGACTTTTTGGGGCCTTCTGCCAAAGCATTAATGTATATACACTTCCTTCCTAACTCAGAAAGGCCACACTACACAAAGTAGCAAACAGAAACAAATGAACCCAGAACCCAGAATTGCTACCAATTTGTTGCTTAATAATGAAACGATAAGACAAATATATATTTCCATCTATGCAGGAATGAAAAACGACAATATGGGGATTTTTTTTTTTTTACATAAAATGTCCTGCATTCGTTAAAATATGTAACATATGGTGACATCTAGGCACACTAACTTGGAACGATAACATCTATACGCTATCAGAAACGGAAGAAGCAAGCTGGTAAAACATGCAGTGAGCCTTTTTATCCTTATCTCTTACTTCTTGGCTAAAAGAAAGATGGTAGTGCATATGCATAGAAAATGGTCTAGTGGTATGCAAATTCAACAATAGAGAACCAGGCACCCGAGGCCTGAGATTAACCTGTGTCTAACTGTCTATATACTTCTGAATTGGCAGAATTTGTAATGAGGAGCATATATTATTTTTGTTATGTGTGGGTAAGAGAGAGTGTGCAAGGGAAGATTAAACTTATACAAAAAAGACATATAGTAGGCTCGTCCTCCACAGCAGTGGTTCTCAATCTGTGGGTCGTGACCCCTTTGGGGTTGAATGGGTATTTTACACGGGTCACCTAAGACCATCAGAAAACACAGATGTTTACATTATGATTCATAACAGTAGCAAAATTACAGTTATGAAGTAGCAGGGAAAATAATTTTATGGCTGGGGGTCAGCACCATGTGAGGAACTGTGTTAAAGGGTTGCAGCATTAGGAAGGTTGAGAACTGCTACTCCATAGGCAGAATGGCCAGGGCTAGAAGCAAGGCTGCCCCGTGGCCGAGAAGCCTCTTACAGAGATTTCTTTAAACAACATTGAGAGAGGAGAAAAGACTCTAAATCTTTTTTGTTGTTGTTTTTAGCAAAAGTAGGGCAGCAGTAGTCTTTAAAACTTATCTCAATTTTAATTAGGTTTCAGATTTAAAAATCAAAAACCAACAGTTGGATTCAGAAAATATAGAACTCAGCCAAAAGAACTCCCAAAACAAGGAAGAACTGAAAACCCTTAATCAACGCCTGGCAGAAATGCTACGCCAGAAGGAGGAGCCGGGAACTTGCACCTCTGAGAAATGGGAACAAGAAAATGCAAGCCTCAAAGAAGAACTGGATCGCTACAAAGTGCAGGTCGGGTCTCCAGCCACAGTGTGTGTCTGAGTGCTCTGTCTGCATGTACAACTGTGTGCCAGAAGAGGGCGCCAGATCCCATTACAGATGGTTGTGAGCCGCCATGTGGATGCTGGGAATTGAACTCAGGCCCTGTAGAAGAGCAACCACTGGGCCCTGTCTCCAGCCCCAGATTTTTCATTCTTAATCCAAAGAAATAAAAGAAATATCTTATACATAAGACCTTAATGATTAAATCATTATTGTCCTTCATAATAAATCATTATATATACTCCAGGTATGTCTAATGTAAGAGGGGTATAGAGTGTTCTCCCACGACAGATGGGAAGTGAGTTCAGTGAAGCAGCTGTGAACCAATTCATCACGGCTGTGAAAAAAAAATCTTTTTTAAAAAAGAGAATTACACTTGTGCCAGGCATGCACAGATTTCTTGTTTGTTTGGCGCTGCTGTTGATATTTCCTAAAGAATTCAGGTAACAAATATTTACTTAGCATTTACATTGTACTGCTGGAGATGAGTGAAAGTCTCTGCGTGAACGTATGCAGGTCCTGTGCAAATACAGAACCAATTTATAAAGGACCTTGAGCATGTGAAGGTTTGACATCCTGTGGGAGGATGGGAGGGGGGCACTCCTGGAACTAAGCCCTCATAAATGTCAAGAGTGTGTATAATCAGTGTTTTCTCAACCCGCTGGAGTCGAGATGGAGTTTTGCTTTGTTTTGTTTTGTTTTGTTTTGTTTTGTTTTGTTTTGTTTTTAAAGCACCTGGACTAACTGGGGGTAGATATTTAGGAATAGATTCGGATTTCATAAAGTGAGAGCACAGCATAGCATTCTGCATAATAAATTAAACAGTTCAGATACCAGAAAAACACATGGGGTGAAGTTGTCATCAACCACAGAGAAAGAGATCTGTCTCTCTCAGTAAAAAAAAAAAAAAAAAAAAAGGAACCTGAAATGCATATGCCCAGGATGGAGCTATGGCTGGAGGTTAGAGCGCTGATGCACATGCCCAGGAGCCTTGTTTGTTTCCCAGAACACACATGACAACTCACAGCTCCACATCCATTGGATGTGGAACTCATGGCTCTTCTGTGAGAGCTCCTGCACGCATGTGGTGCACATATATGCACTTAGGCATGTACATACGTATATAAGATCAGTAAATGTGAAAAAAAATTTTAAAGTAGAAGAAAATTTAGGGACATAAAGAAAAATCTGATAGCGATGTGGAAAAAAAAAAAACAGGAACAAAGAAGTTTAAAAAAAAAAAAAGATTAAAATGACCCTCAAAGCTCTGAATGGATGTTCCAAATCGATCATAATTAGAGAAATGTAAAATAAGCAGTACTGGCATGTAATTCCTCAGTTGAAAGATTGGTGTCTGTTCAGAACTACCCAGCAGCATGTTCTCCTGGCAAGGCTGCGTTGGCAGACATCGTCAAACGTCGCAGGGCTGTGCACTGCTACCATCCATGTGGTGGGATTTTGGCACTACCTGCCATCATCCCATGTGTACTCACTTTTTACCCAATAGTCTCACATCTAGGAATTTAGCTTTAACGTATCCCTGCAACCACGTGAAAAGCCATACACATGAGGAAATTTGCCCCAGCTTTGTTCATATTTGCAAAGTTCCTGGAATAATCTCGATGCACATGCGTGAAAGCATGATTGATCTAAGACTTGTGGTGTAGCCATACAATGCGTTGTCTTATACAGCTGTTAAAAAGGGAGGCACAGAAAAAGAATGAGAACATCCAATGTGAAATGATTTCCAGGACATGATGTTCACTTGTTGATGGAGCCACAAAGTGTATCTGCAGTGTGCTTCCATGCATGTAAAGGGGGAAAGAGAGACATTAGAGAAGAAATACATGTGTCTGCCCATTTATGTTAAGGAATTATGAGAGTGATAAACCAGACACTAAAGAGATGGCTTCAGAAAAGTTAGGAGGGAGAGACACGGACAGTGAAATTGGAATGTGTAGAAAGGCCAAGGAGGGGAGCCGGCTTTGTTGACTTTGTCTTTATACAAAGCTCTGACTCTTCTGTGTTCTGGTAATTTAACCTGGAGCTTTTCGACTGTTCTACCACTGAGCTACATCCCAGCTCTGTTTCACACAAGTTTTATAGACCTCAGATAGTCAAAGTCAATCACAATGAGTGCAGGAATACACAAAGAGAACCCAAATACTAACAAATGATACCAGCACTACGTGCAATATAACCACAGTAGGGACAAGAATGAGCAGTCCACAAATACTTTAATAATGTAGTCAGAAATTGTGAGTTCTCATGGGCATACAAGGTTGTTTTGTATCTGCTAGAAGTGAATGAGTAAGCACATAGAACATAGACCAAGGATGAGAGCTGTGTTTCTCCAACAGCTGTTGGAGAAGAAACTTAAGAGTGTCACAGTGTGGAGGGCTTAGGTGAACCCTCTGATATTGTCAGATCAGAGACATCAGTCTCAGAGAGCTAGAGAAAGGAACGTAGATATTTTTGTATGGGGTAACCAGACCTTGATTTCCAAATTAATATCCCCCTGTAAAAGCACCTTGAAAAATCGGATTCCAAGGTTAAAACAGAAAAGATACAAGCCAAACCTGAAATGTCCCATGGTGCCAAAAAAAAAAAAAAAAAGTACTAGAAAAAATAAATAAGTAAAAATCAAAAGTAGAACAAATCCAACAACCCATGCCCCCACCTAAAGGAGATCCTCCTAGCTCAGCCTTAAGCAGTTGGATCAGTGAAATATAGTATAAAATGAAATAGTTGTAGGTGTAATAGCCATGTGAGTACATATTAGCACTGATTGACCGAATAAATAATTAGGGGAGAAGCAACTGCTCTTTCTTGTAGAAATCTAACAAAAGCTGAAAGAAGACAGAAAATCATCCTCAGGAAAACCCCAAGTGATAGTTATTGTAGCCAGAATGGTGGGCGCAGGAGTGAATAAGCAGAAATTCAAAGAAGGAATGTGCACCACCTCAGGGGACCTCTCCCAGGAGAAGGTAACTTTATAGTAGAGAAACATCCAAAGACGTGGGTCAGGCCTCAGACCCATGCTATACACGTGGAGAATCTTTGAAGATAATCTGGTCGGTTCTTTGACTATAAAGATAAATAGTCTCAAAGCAATGCCATTGAGCTGGTCTTACTGGTCCCTTGCGATTGTCTTCTGTGGACTTGGTGAAGCTTCCCCAGCCAATGACTGCGTCTGTGATGTGTCGGATATCTTTCTTAGACTTCCACTTTGGTGTCTTCTCTGGAGGCAGAACTTTCTGAAGTTAAACTGCAGACTCACGCTGTGGAGCAGGAAAACCTCCTTCTCAAAGACGAACTGGAGAGACTGAAGCAAGTAAGTCTGCTGCTAGAGTGGAACAAGGTCCAGCACCACCTGATGTGGCGTCTCCAGCCACCAAGTACCCTCTGCGCCATGGTTGCTTGGCCAGCTTATTGCTTCAAGTTGCCGACTTGAGTCACAGATGTGTTACTAATTCCCTGGTGAAACAGCTTATTTGAATGGTAGACTCTAAAATTCTGTTACTGTGAAGCCTACTATTTCAAATTTTTGTTGTTCTACTTTCTCCAGGCCAGATAGAAAACATCAGTTCGTCTGGCGAGAGGATGACTTTCTGGCTCACAGATTCCAGAACTGTTCTCTGATTTCTGGAGACCCAAATGAATCTGGTCCCACTTGTATCTTTTCCTTGTGGCAGGCAGGAGGCAGCTTCTAGGAGAGCATGCTCTCACATTCACAAGTTTAACTTGTGGAGCTCAGTATGGGTATGAGGTTGCCTGCTTGTGTTCCCAACATTCAGGAAACCAAGGCAGGAGGATTGTGAATTCAAGATCAGTACAGGCTACACAATCCTCCTGCCTTGGTTTCCTGAATGCTCAAAAAAAAAAAAAAAAAAAAAAATTACTTTGGTTTTTAGAAGGCTATTTCAGAGTTTCAAACAAAGACTTAATTTTAAATATAAAAGAGGGTATACCTCAGAAAACTATGGGTGGGATATTTTCCAGTCTTCTTTTATTATTTGTAAGATGGTTTCCGATGCACTGGTGTCATTGTCTAATAGAATTTCATTTTTATAATAGGATTTCGTTGTTCTATTCATTTGCCCACCCTCAGATTACTTTCCTATTTGTGCTATCGGATTATAAAATGTTTCTCCCTGTGTCTGTTCAGCCTGTAGGCATCAAGTGCCTTTCCCTAAATGCCTTAGCAGCCCGGTCTTAACTAGGTTCACACTACACCTGAACCATCAGTGTTTGAGCTGATCTCTAATTGACTCCCTAACCGAGTAATGGCGTTAGACCTCAGAGCACTGGGGTCTGTGGTAATTCTTCACTCAGGACTGGCACCAAACAAGTATTTTATAAGACTTTCTATACCAGGCACTGTAGTGCAGAGTGCATCTTTTTTGGTTTTTCGAGACAGGGTTTCTCTTTATAGCCCTGGCTATCCTGAAACTCACTCTGTAGACCAGGCTGGCCTCGAACTCAGAAATCCGCCTGCCTCTGCCTCCCAAGTGCTGGGATCAAAGGCGTGCGCCACCACCTTCTGGCCAGAGTGTATCTTTTCTACCATAAGTAGGAACTCCATTTGTTCCATATAGCATGCTGGAAGCTAAGGTTCACAGTCTTCCTGTGAGATGAGAGTATCTTGGAGCCGTTGCTAAAATTAATCATAATGTAAATATAATGTTGTTATAATTAACTCCATCTCCCCTGCTTGCTTACTCTCTCAGTGCTAATGCCCAGTCCATATGCAGACTATGTGGCACAGCTGTAGAAAAGCAACCGAGGAGGACTTTACTTGGCACATTTTATTACCCATTTTTCCAAACCATTAATGTAAATAGATGAAATAGCCATGAGTCCCTATGTGCACATAGTAGGAAGTCGTTCTGTCATGAGGAGTTTTGAGGAAGGTGCTGCTGAGTGCCAGCCCATCCTTGCTGCCCTGCAGCTCAGACTTGGAAAGCATATCACACTGTATGATGTGATTTAGAGCTCTGGAAATACTTTCTGTATATTACATAGCACACCAAAAAGAAGCACAAATAGCATTATAGGAAGTCCCCCGATAGATACCCAAAGTGGTGTCAAGCTTTACGGGTGTTAGAGAGTTAAGGAGGACAGGTCCTGGGGAAAGGAGATGGCCCCATATTACACTGATGTGTAGGTACTTCAAGGGCGTTCTCCTATATCCTTCTAACTTGTTCGGGCTCATGAGGTATGTTGGATTTGCTATCAGTTGAACACAAGCTCCAACCTGTAAAATCTATTTTGTCATAGCTAATTCCAATGTTATGTGGGAGGCCTTCAGATAGAGAGATGGCTATATCATAATGGAAAAAGGGTTGAACACATGAAAGCCAAACACGAATGCTCATATTAAGACATGTATAAAGTCCAGGAAGGATTAAAGGGCACGGGAAACAGTTGGTCCCTTGGAGTGGCTTCCAACTAGGTCAGAACGAGCATTGCTCCCCAGCACTGGGACGTTTGTGGTTTTTACAAGTTGGGGAGCTAGTATTACGGAGTGTAGTGGATAAAGCCAGAGATGCCGTGAAACATCCTGCAGTGTCCAGAAAGACCTCTGCAGCAAAGCATCCAGCGTGGGTGACACTGGTACCATCATGGATGCTGAAAAGAACACAGGTAGCCTGGTTTGCCTCTGTTGTGAGCAGAGAGAAGGAGGCCAGCATGTCCACTCTGACTGGGAGTTCATTAGGGTCCTTCCCAGGGGAAGGGCACAGCCTTCACTTGCCCACATGCTTATACTTGTTTGTGAGAAATATGAACCCCCTACTTTGTTTTTGAAACAAGATCTTGATGTGTATGTAGCCCAGGCTTGCTTCAAACTTCCAATCTTCCTGCCTCAGTGCCCCCGAGTGCTGAGATTATAGACGTGAACGACCGTGCCATGTAACTCTTCTTTGTAGACAGGGTGCTATAAAGCCCTGGTTTAACTAGAAACAACTATGTATGTAGTCAGGGCTGGCTGATACTCTTGAGCTACTGATATTCTAAATCAGCGGTTCTCAACCTTCCTAATGCTACAACCCTTTAATACAGTCCTTCATGTCGTCATGGTGACTCCAACCACAAAATTATGTTTGTGGCTACTTCATAACGATAATTTGGCTACTGTTATGAATCCTAATATTAATATTTTTGGAGCTAGAGGTTTGCCAAAGGAGTTCTGACCCACAGCTTGAGAACTGCTGCTCTTAAATCCATCATTACCTCGAGCATGAGGACTACTGTGCTCAGCTAATTTTATGGTCTTGACTGAAGTAGTTTGAAAAATACATTTTGAATACCTCTTTTAAAACATGATAAAAAAAAATGTAACATGTGCCATGCAGAAGTAAAACTGAAGACAGGAGAGCAATATGTCCTGTAACTGGGATAGTAAGATTGAAAGCTAGGACCGTCATTTATGCGTCTGCCTGTGTCTTTAGGTCTAAGTGGACGTTTCAGTAGTCAGCTAGGGAATGGTGAGAAGCTAGTGGGGACAGTTAGTCAAAGTCAATTATAGGCTTCTAGAGTTTATATGTCCTCTGAAATATGTCCAGACGGGAAGATTTCAGGGCCATGCAAGTGCCCTGTTTACCAATGCCTCCTTTTCAAGTTTATAGTATAAACGTAGCAGGGGGGTGACGGCTCATTTGTCCAATCTCTTACAGCTGCACAGGTGTCCTGACCTCTCTGACTTCCAGCAAAAAATGTCTAGCATTCTAAGCTACAATGAAAAACTGCTGAAGGAAAAAGAAGTTCTGAGTGAAGAGTTAAAGAGCTGTGCAGATAAGGTAGTGGAAACAATAGAGTATCCCCTCATTGTAGAGTGCGTGCCACGGCAGGCGTTTCCCTATGGGTTCCGGCCCCTGGGCTTCCCTGTAGTAGTCCAAAGTTACAGATGGAGTTATGTGAGCCTAGACCAATGAAGTTGGCATCATGACTTTCTCTCACTATATCATGATGCTATTCGGTAGCTCTTCATCATCATCATCATAATATCACCTTATTACATAATAGAAATATGGCTTTTATCCTCCGAAATCTATCATAGACGAACACTGTTTTTCTATTATACTTTCACAAACAATACAAAGATGTGACTTTCCTTGCTCCACCCGCCTTATGGGCATTCTTTATTTTTGTGTTAAAATACAGCCTTGAGATTTCCAATTGCCTTTCAGTCTACTTTTTGCCCTCAAAATAGGATATGCTGGGAGGGAAAAACAGAGAAAGGAAAACCAAGCAAAGAAGAGAGGCATGACATTAAGTAGGACAGAGCCAGGAAAGCTCCACCCCACCCCCACTGGCCTTCTCCTTAAGGCAGGTGGGCCGGTTCTTGATGGTAGTGATGTACACTCCCCCCAACCCCTGCCTAGCCTTCTCTCAAGGCAGATGGGGGGGGGGGTTCTCTATGGAAGTGATGGAAACCATAAACTAAGTCTAGATTTGCTTGCACAAACAGTCTCCTACCTTTTGTATCCTCTCTGAAACAGTTGGCCGAATCAAGCCTCTTAGAGCACAGAATTGCTACAATGAAGCAGGAACAGGAGGCCTGGGAAAAGCAGTGCCAGAGCCTAAAGTCACAGCTGGCAGTATCCAAGGAAAAGGTGTGGTAGACGGTTCTTGCTGTATCTCCATAATGAGTATTTTCTAGTATTTTCACCTTCCATAGAATGGCCCCGCAGAGAGTGTTCAAGATGAGACTGGCTCAAGTAGCCGCAGAATGATCCCATAGGACATCATTTGAGACATCTTTACAATAATCCAAAACAATTTAAAAAGCACTGTATCCATCAAAGCCCATTAACTCGAGCTTACTGCTTATGAGCAGTGCTCCCTTACTAAGGACAGTACTTCAAGAGGCTGGTTCTGGTGTAGGACTTCACTGTAAATATATGAAGCATCCTGAGTTTCCACTGAATTGCTGGAAAGAGAACTGAATTTCTTAAATTATATCGGAAGGGGCCTTGGCAGTCCCTTGTTCATCCTTTCCTGGACATGCAAGAGGTGAGACCATGAATGTTTGTGTCACCATATATGATTATTTTCACTATGCAGGTTCAGAATTTAGAAGATATCCTGCAGAATGTAAACCTTCAGATGGCCCAGATTGAATCAGATCTCCAAGTGACTCAACAGGAAAAAGAGGCTCTAAAGCAGGAAGTGATGTCATTACACAGACAGCTTCAGAATGCCATCAGCAAGGTTATCCCTTTCTTTGTAATTAGATTATAAGTCATTTTAGTCTGTTTAGTCACATTGGTTTTCTCTCAATGTGGTTTTATATATAGTTTTTTTTTTAAATTTGTTTGTGCAGCCACTATTGAACCAAACAGTAAAACATTTCTGTTTTACATTTCTATCCTTTGTCTCCTCTAGTTGATAACCCCAGGGATCTGCTTTTGTATTCTCTGCCACTATAGATCAGGGATGTTTGCTTCTAAACTATATATAAATGGAATTATAGTGGTACCAAAGGTTTTTTTGTTTTGTTTTGGTTTTGGTTTTGTTTTTTGTTTTTTTTTTTTAAGACCAAAGAAGTTAAAAGACTAAGACAAGCATTTTCAAACTTTAAACAAAAGCATGCTTGGAAAATCAGCCAAGAAAAACATTAAGAGAAATTAACCCTGGAACACCCACCCATCTACGGGAAAAAAGAAGGAAAAAAAAAAAAAAAACCACAGTAAAAGTACAGAAAAGGAAACCTCTAGTATAAGACAATGGTGCAGACTTACGAGTCACCGCTGCCAATTGGCTTGCCTCTGCATCAACGGAAAGTCTAGGAAAAGCTGCTTAAAAAATAGCTGGCTGCCCTTCCTGGTGCTGTTTAAAAAACACACCTCATTTTAAATGTTGCAGAGCTGCTTAATGTTTACACAAATTACCAGCAGCAGTCTACATGTCCAGTAGATGTTTAATTTTTTTCTATAATCATAAAACTAGCCCATGATTCAGTTATTTTTATCTCTCGATGGATAATACTTAAAATAAGGTAGATTTTTAAATTTTAAAAATACCAAGGGTCTGAAATTTTCCTCAAATCTTTTAAACTTTTTTTTCAGGTTTGACTTAAAAGACAGAAGCTTATCTAGCTATGCCACCTTTTTTAATTTTCTAAAAGTTATTCTTAGGATTAAAAAAGAGTCACTTTGGTGTCTTAAAGTATATTCTTGAATTCAAGCCTCAATTACAAGGACAATAAGTGCTGTGGAGTCTAAAAGGGAGCAAGCTTGCTTGTGTGAAAGCCAGATAGGGTTAGCCTGGGGAAGCAGGCAGGGTTAGCCTGGGGAAGCATGCACCTTGCAATGCTTCTGAGTTCTCTGTGTCTTCTGTTAATGAAGAGTGTTATCTAGGTTCAAAGAGGGCTTTCCAGAAGGAAGCAACTTTGAAACCACCAACCCCTTGACACTTGAGTCCTTTGTAGACCATGTCAGAACCCGTCCATCAGACTTTCTATTGAAGTCGATTGATCTATTTTACCAATGATCATTTTTAAACCTTTAAAAAAAAAAATCAAACCCCAAGAGTATCATTTTCTCCCTATCTATATACACATAAGCTTGAAAAGTATTCACTGAGAATTGTCATTAGGTAAGCAGGAAACCTGTCTCAGGACAGAAGTGGCCTGTCAGGTTGCTAGTAAGTTTTAATGCTCCAATTCTCTGTTCAGGACTGGATCTCAGAAACAGCTCCCCATCTCTCCACGCTCCAGGGCCAACAGAAAAGGCTGTCCTGGGACAAACTGGACCATCAGATGAATGAAGAACCACAGCTGCTTTGTCAGGAAAGCAAGAGACTCCAGACTGTGGTACAGAACACCCAAGCCGACCTCACACACTCCCGGGAGAAGGTAACTCAAAAGCTGCATGCTGTTGAAATGACTAATTAGATATGAAAATAAACTGTTTGATACGGTCTTAGAATAGATTGGAGTACCTTGTGATGGCAGACTTATTTTGAGATGAATACGTTTTCATTTACTTATATATAAATTTATATACTTAAACTATTCTTATCTTATATAAGCAATTGTATATTAAAATACATCTGTGAGTTTAACCCACATAGTAAAAGTACCAACTGGTGAAAATTATGATATCCATATATTCCTCATTCAAACTGGTTGGCTACCCAGACCAATAATAACAAAATGACAAACTCAGGCTCAGATCTTAAGGGTCAAGCTAACTCTTTGTAAGAGAAAACTTGGTGCCCCTTTGTAGAGACTTAGCATTTCAAGGCCAGAATCGTTTTTAAAGTTTCTGATAACCACCCAGCTGACACGTGTTTCCCTGTGCTGTGTTGTCAACCACTTAACCTGTGCCCCAGCACTTTTGCTGTGGAATTCCAAGCGTCATGAATTTTCCTTGAGAATGCCTACTGTGCGCAGAAGAATTTGCTGTTACTGGATCTACAGTGGGGATAGGACAGGACAGCCATGGTCCCTGTCCTCATGGAATTGGCAGATGCATGGGTCCAGCAGCAGTCTCTACCGGAGTCACCCTGAGCCACCTCTAAACGTTCTGACCATGACAGAGCCACAAATCCCAGGACTGCTGTCCCATTTGTTCCGCAGGTCCTTCACGCTCACTCTGGGCTCCTGCAGACATGACTGACAGAGAAATCTCAACATGCCATTAATGGGTTGAGTTTGTAAGCTCAACCAGGTTCATCTAGAAAGGATGTTTAGAAATAACTTTAAAAAAAAAATAGGCTTAAGAATTCAGAGTCTAGGCCTTACTAGACTCTTGCCCATGTTGATTTGAACTTAGGGGCGCAAATGATCCCCTGCCTCAGTCTTCCTGGTAACTGGGACCTCATCCCTCTACCATAGGTAAACTGGGACTTTACCCTGACCAGATAAAAAGTGCTTTTTAATACCATGAAATCCAAGTAGTAAATAAAACGTTCTCTGTTTGCCATTTGTTTTCTGGCTGGCTCGCTATATAGGCATTTCTTCCTTGTTCTTGCTAGGTC
>JADRCD010127265.1:0-10432 GCA_019843815.1 Montemys delectorum | reverse complement strand
TCTCTCTCTCTCTCTCTCTCTCTCTCTCTCTCTCTCTCTCTCTCTCTACCTATCTATCTCTGTCTGTCTCTGTCTCTCTCTCTGTCTATCTCTCTGCCTCTCTGTCTCTCTGTCTGTCTTTCTTTCTCTCTATCTATCTATCTCTGTCTCTTCTCTTTCTGTGTCTGTCTGTCTCTCTGCCTCTCTGTCTCTCTGTCTCTGTCTTTCTCTGTCTCTGCCTCTGTCTCTGTCTCTCTCTCTCTCTCTCTCTCTCTCTCTCTGTGTGTGTGTGTGTGTGTGTGTGTGTGTGTAGATTGTGGATATTTGGATTTTCATGAAGATTCAATGACACAAAACACGCATTTTAATTGGTATGGAATTCAAAGGGAAGTATTAGAAATAAAGCAAAAAAGAAATCTTATCCCACTCTCTTAGCAGCAAGAATTACCAACAGGCATATGGGTGCATTGCATGCATTTTCAGAATGATGTTGTTAAAACATGCTGTTTAATATTCACCAAGTCCTCACTTGGTGCATAAGAAGAGCTCCAGCTTTAGAACTTATGGAATCGTGTCCAATTTTTGCTGATAAAAGTGGTAGAATTAACCTTGCCTCCTAGACACCCGCTAGGGTAAGAGTTCCCACTAGAAAGGCCTCCACTGCATCCCGATGTTTATGGCTCTGCAGAAAAGAAGAGAGCAAGAGAAGGAATCTATATTTTAGAAACAAAAGAATATCCTAAACTAGTAGATGAATTGGGCGACTCCTGAGCAGACCAGGCCAAACTCACTATGACATGAGGTTTCTGAGGCATAATGCATACAGAAGCATCCTAGGTGAGGAATAGGAAAGCTCTACCCTTTCCGCATTTAAAACCTGCTTCCAAAACACAGAGAACCTAAAAGCCAGAGAAACATAAGGTATTGGTTTTCAGTTTAAAAATGAATTTTCCCATCAGTTCATAGTCAGTTTGGTTCTGTCCCAAGATCACTAATGATAAATATGAAGAGTCTTGTTGATAGTGGGTCCAGCTCTTATCTCTGTCTGTCTCCTGAAGTTTCTTAACCAGCCTGCAACTCATTTTCTGAATGCCATACCTGGGGATTATAATGGACCGTTCATCAGAAGACTGATATGCAAACTGCTAGAACAGATTCAGGTGTCTCTCCATGAAGGATAATGATCCAGATGGTAAGCAGTGTGCCTGGATAGGATCTGAGCACAGTTAAGACCATAACTTGGATACACACAAGCACCCTCTCTTTCCTGAGTGTAGTGGAGGTCATCACCCTGCTTTGACAGTAGTATGAGTGTGTCCCTTTCCATGTGCTAGGCCTCATTATAGGTGATAAGGGTCAGAATGGAGCCTGGATTCAAGGAGAGTGTGTTCAGACTTCAAAAAGGCAGGCAGTAAACAAGAAATAGTGAGATGATGGTGATTACTAAAAGCAATTCAGAGAGAGAGAGAGAGACAGACAGAGAGAGAGAGAGAGAGAGAGAGAGAGAGAGAGAGAGAGAGAGAGAGAATGTGATAGGAGATGCTACCACAAGGACCTGAGGGAAGTGGTTTAGTAACAGCTTTAATGATTGAGAAGACCAAAGCGGTGTTGGGGAAGGGTGATAACATCAGGATACCACACAGGGAAGTAGTTAGCAGCTAGCTTGTTATCAGTGGTAGAGAACCACAGGAGGTATAATCACAGTGTAAGGAAAAGAACAAGACTAGAGCTTGAACAATCTCCTATATCGGGTAACTTTACCTGGAGAGCAGAGTGGAATTGTTTGTTTGTTTGTTTGTTTGTTAATATTTTGTTTTATCATTATCTTGAGATAGGGTCTTATGTATCCCATGTTACTTATGAACTCTGTATGAAGTGAAGGAAGAACTTGAACCCATGATCCTCTTACCTCCATCCCTCACTTGTGAGATTATTGTGTGTATCATGGTGCCCAATTTATGCAGTATTAGGTTCAAACCTAGGGCTTTGTTCAAGCTAGGTGAGCACTTTACCAACTGAGCTACAGCCTCATCTCATTTTATTGTTTTGGAGATGAGCAGGGTTGATGTTATGTAATCTGCCTACCATAGACTGTACCAGGTGACCCCATTTAATAGCTTTGAGCAATCATGGTACTATTTAGAGGTAGCAACGATGTGACCTGAGAGAGCAGAGTAAAGAGAATTAAGTGGAATCTGGGATAGGAAGAGGAGAGATGAAGGTGGTATGCAGTCAGTTAAGAGGTATTTGAATTAGGAAGCGACTGTTTTGACTAGTGGGATATGTGGATGGGATGACGTGGGCATGAGGAAAGATTAAGGGTCAAGGATACTCCATCAATTCTTTCTCTTATCACTTAGGTGGAGAAGAAGGTATAAGAAGATGTTTGTGCTTTGTAAGCCTTGAAGAAACCACTTTCATATCCAAGTAACTGGGCAGGTCTTTGGACATAGGGAGCTAAAGGCCAGAAAAGGACTGGAATGCATTATGATTTAAAAGATACTGAGCATGAGAACAGATAGAAACTATCGTAGTCATTATGGTGTTGAGTTTGGAAGGGTATAAACAAGACTGAGAGGTATGGAGAAGAGGAAAAAGAAGAGTATGACTCTACATAGTAGCATTAAGGGATAAAAGCAAGATCTTAGTTGCAAGCTGCACAACATAATCCTGTTATAAAAAGTAAGCCAATAATCCCAGCACTTGGGAGGTAGAGACAGGCAGATCTCTGAGTTCAAGTCTACCCTGGTCTACAAAATAAATCAGGCTATTATACAGAGAAACCCTGTATCCAAAACAAAAACAAAAACAAAAAACCAATCAATCAAACAAAACCATCAAGTATGCACATAACAGCCAGACCCAAAGAAAAGACTTTTCAGAAACCAAGAGGAGAAAATGCTGTAGGAAGGGAGATATAATTATTGCTGATGGTATGTAGTAGCTACTGGGTCCACTAAGGTAGGTGATTGGTCTTGTCTTTTGGATCTGTTTATTCAGAATTTCCTCCTGAGCTTTAGCAAAGGTTATAGGGTTATATAGGTGGCAGGATCTAGATAGGAGCAGCTGCAAGAGAAGGGAAAGGAGGTGTGTGTGTGTGTGTGTGTGTGTGTGTGTGTGTGTATCTGTGTCTGTGTGTGTGTCTGTGTGTGTGTGTCTGTGTGTATCCGATATATACATCTTTTCCAGTGAATTTTCTGAGAAGAGGAACAAGGGAGCATGATAATTTGTAGATGTTGTGGTCTGTAGAGCTCCAGTAATAAGATCTGGGATTATGAGCTAGGCAGCAGTGGCAAGGACATGGAGAACCTACAGAAAGGGTGTGGAGGAAGACAGCTTTCATTTGGGCAACTGAAGGGCACCACTGTGAAGCTCTGATGGCATGAGGAGAACCTAAAATTTCTGGCATGGTACTCCATGGACAAGGCTTTAGCCATATGAAATGTATTTCAACTTCACATTCCCACGTTGAGACAGGAGTGATCTCATGGAGACATTGTCCAGCTACTGTCTGCCACGTTGTTATTTATAAGGTAGCTAAGGAAACATGCCATGGACAAGTGAGGAAAGCCTCAGTTATTTAGAGTCATATAAGTATCCTAGCAATGTAAGTTGTATTTCTTAGAAGTACTAAAACCCGAGGGAGGAATGTGGCTTTGAAAGGTAGGAACTCTGACGCACGAAGTCAAGTCTGGATAATTCACAAAAATGTTCACTTCAAAACTGCCTAAACTTAATTCCACTGAGCCATTTTATGTAAATCGTATATGGCTGTCAATGCAAGCATAGATAACATCACAGAGAAAACCATCACACTCCATCTTCCCCATTTGTGCTAAGACAATACTCAAACAACCTTCCAAAGGCTGATGAGAGATTTTCTTCTTTAAAATACCCTAGCAGTGAAACCTCACCAGGTTAACACATCATTGTTCTTATTAGATGTTACAATCTAGATGTGTAAATAGTAACATTACACTGATGGAAAATTCTTTAACATTCTTCACAAAAAAGTAAGATTCTTCTAGATCTCACGGAGAAAACAACTCCTAGCCAATTCCCTTTCCAGGGTCCATTGTCCCTTGGTATTCCTTAGGAGCTGTTTCCAGAAGCCGCTCTGAATATCAAACTCTCTTATATGAAATTCATGGTTTTTGCATGTAGCCTGTGTACACCCTCCAGTGTGCTAAACTGTTTCTAGATTCTATACACAGCATGAATGGTAGTATTGCTGTTTTATTTTGGGGGAAATGACAAAAAATTTTCCATGTGTGTGTATATATATATATGCTATTTTTTCTTTTCTGATCATCTTCAGTCAGTGGTTGATGAATTTTGTGCATATAGAGCCTGAAGATGACCGAATTCTGCAGCTAAGTTGGTTCTGTGTGGGTATGGTGAATCTGAATGGCTTCCTCTAGATTTCCTATCTCTGATTTCACACTCCTCATTTTCCTTCAGCCTCATTCAGAAATTCTAACAAACTGGCCATGGTGGAAACATCTTTAGTTCCAGCTAATTGGGAAGAGGATGTAAAAGATAAACAAACAAAAAAACCAAAAAACAACAAGTGCTTTTCACCAGGAGGTCAAGGCCAACTTGTTCCCCATAGTGTAAGATCTCTCTCCTTAGGGCCAAAAGAAATGCATGTAACTAATGTGTATCTATCTCCTGTCTCCATTGCTGTCTCCTGAGTCACTGGCCTCTTTTTTTCCCATCCTACCTCTTCCAAGTCTATAATTTAAAAGCAGACCACTGCCCTGCTCAAAGAGATTTCAATTTTCCATTATGTTCAGTAAGATTTTAAAAGTATAGTACAGCAGTCAAAGTATTTTATAGATTTGTGTGTGATTAGTTTCCTAGGTACAGGTTACAATTTTGAATTTTAAAGATGTTTGTAGTACTGATGAGTGAACCTAGAGCCTGACCTGTTCTAGCACCTGGTGCTTACAGTGCCCTGTTACCCAGTGCCTGGTGTTTGCAATGCTGTTATCCAGAGGTTAGCCCATTGCTGTGTTCTGTTACCCAGAGGCTAGCCTCTTGCAATGGTCTGTTACCTAGAGTCTGGCCCCTTACAGTACTCTATTACTGAGGAGCAGTAGCAGCCCTAATGCTGGCTTTTATCACAGGTCTCCCACTCCTTCTGCAAATGCCAGTTGCCAATTTATGACAACTGTTCACAATTTTCTCTAGTACCCCTTTCATTGGCGTATGCTAATCTTCAGTCCCAAAAATTCATGTCTGTTTTCTTTCATTCCAAACCTAGACAGAGTCCATGTTCTCTCTCTCCCTTATGTTCCTATCTTGTCATGCTTTGTGAAGTGACACTAGGTTCCTACACTTTCTGGGCTCTACTGAAATTCTCCAGTACCAACAACTTTCATAATTATGTCAGCGACAATTCTGCCTTCTACCTGTGCCTAGATCTCACCAGAGTGAGACCAGAGGTTTCAGACACCAGTCATTGAAGCCATCATTGGCATTCCACAATGACGTATTTGAATAGTCAAGAGCTGCTAGAGCCCATATTGCTGGCCCCGTGGCAGCCTATTTGCCTGCATCTTAGCCCTAAAACATGCACTTTCCACCAAGACAACACAGGACTCTAGATAGGAGTCAGGCTCCACAAATATCCTTTCTTATTCCCTCTGCAATCAGTTAAGCCCAAGTCTCCAAGAACCAGAAATTGAGAAGCTAATGCCTGGAAAAGGCCAGGAATGAGACAACATTGAGAGAGAGAGAGCGATTCCTGTACTTGGCAGACTTAACTCTTGCTGAAGGCATGCACAATTTATTTCTCTTTTTAAAGACTGCCTGGAAAGCCTGTCTGCTGATGGATCAGATTTCATGAGATGGCGGTTCCTAAATTCAGTTTATCAGAATTAGAAGTTGGATTGCCCATGACAGGCATTCCAGTACATTCAGAACTCTGCAGTACTCACCAGTGTCCCCAGCCCCCATGCTGTCCAGTGGCACTGCTTTTACCAGCCTAGAGAATGGCACTCATTTGTGTCGTTTATTTGTCAGACCCGACTCATCAGGATCACCAGGTCAAATCCTTATGCCTACTGTATAAACTAGGAAAAAAATGGAAAAAAGTGATTTTTTTAAAAAACAGGTTGGGTTGGCTCTATGCATACCTGCAAACTCTGCATCTGTGGATTAAACCACATATTTTCCATATTGGATTAAAAATTACTTCTCTAACCAAGCATATATAAACTTTCTTCCTTGTATTAGTTTCTAAATAACATGTTTTGACAGCCATCAGTTTATTAAAGTCAGTCTAGAGATCATTTCAGTATAAGAGAGGCAGTGTAGTGTGGAGTTGCTCTACAAAACTCCAATAATTGTAAAAGGGACCTGAGCTTTCACAAGTTTGGATTCTATATTGAAAGGTATTTCTGTAGTCTTAAGAATCTCTTTTCTGGCTGGGTTGGTGTCCCAATCTCTCATTGGAAGTCTTACCTGGTTCTGGAAAAGGCAAGTTCAGGCTACATACCTCCCATTGCAAGGAGTCTTTTCTAGGGTCACCCTCATATACACCTGGGAGTTTCCATTGCCCTAGATTTTTAGCTCCTTCCAGAGATGACCTCCCATTCCAGTTGTCTTTTCAAGTACTCTCTCCCTCCATCATCCCCCAACCTGATCCTTCCTGTTCCCACAGTCTCCCTGTCCATGCCCCTCCTGCTTACCTCTTATAAATATAACTATTTTCCCCCTTCTTGGTGGGATTCATGTGGCCCTCCTAGTGCCCTCCTAGTACCCTCCTGTTACTTAGCTTCCTTGGGTCTGTGGCTTGTAGTATAGTTATCCTTTACTTTATGGCTAATATCTACTTATTAGTGAGTATATAGCATGTTTCCTTTTCTAGAACTTGGTTACATTACTCAGAATAATTTTTTCTAGTTCCATTTATTTGCCTTCAAATTTCATGATATCATTGTTTGCAGTAGCTGGGTAATATTCCATTCAATTCCATTTTCTTTATCTGTTCTTCAGTTGAGGGCCATCTAGATTGTTTCTAGTTTCTGGCTATTACAAACAAAGCTGCAATAAACATAGTTGAGAAGTGTCCTTGTGGTATGGTGGAACATCCTTTGAGTATATGCCCAAAAGTGGTATAGTTGGGTCTTGAGGTAGATCTAGTCTCAATTTTTTGAGAAACCATCAAGTTGATTTCCAACATGGCTGTACAAGTCTGTACTCTCACCAGCCAGGAAGGAGTTTTCTCTTTCCTCCATATCCTCTCCAACATGATCTGTCACTTGATTTTTAACCTCAGACATAGAATTTGTCCTGCCTACAAGAAGTACAAAGGGTAAAGTTGGAGTAGAAATTAAGGGAGTAGCCAACCAATGACTGGTCCAGCTTGAAATGCATGAAAAGTGAGGGATCCCACCCATGACACTGTCAATGATATTCTTTATACTTGCAGATAAGAGCCTAGCATAGCTATCATCTGAGAGGCTTCACCCAGAAACTGAGGAGACCCACAACCAAACATTAGGTAGAGCTGAAGAATTCTGCAGAAGTTGGAGAGCAAGGATGGTAGGAGTCAGAGGGGTCAAGAATACCACCAACAAACTACAGAATCAACTAACCTGGGCTAATAGGAGTTCACAGAGACTGAACTGTCAATCAAAGACTATACATAGGATATAGCTACGCCATCTGCGCATATGTAACAGTTGTGTAGCTTGTTCTTCATGTAGGACTCCTAATAGCAGGAGAGGGAGCTATATCTGATTGTTTTCCTCCTTTGGATCCTTTCCCCTAAGTGGGCTTCTTCATCTTTCCTCAATATGAGAAGATGCAACTAGTCTCATTGCAACTTAATATGCCAAGGCAGATTGATATCCATGGGGATCTCTCCTTTTCTGCAGGGAAAGGGAGGAGAGTGGATGGGAGTAGAGGTGTAGAATGGGAGGAGGCAGGGGAAACTGTGGCCAGGATGTAAATTAATTAACTAATTAATTAAAACTTAAAAATGCACTTTAAGAAACAATAACAAAAGAATCCATTTTCTGAAACATCAACAAATGTGCAAAGGCTATAACTTGAGCACTGGATAAGTGTAGCATGTTCTCATAAGTAATATTGATGAATTCTAAAGAAACTTCCACATTCTAAGAGAATTTTGCTATTTTAGCCTTGATTATAATTGAAGTAAGTTTCCAACATTTAAAACTATCTCCTTTATGTTGAAAATACTTGTCAATAACAGCAGATTTAGTTTCATTTCATAAAAAAGTCTACTCCTTCAAAGATCTTTTTCTTGCTCCTGAAGCAGTTCAGCAACAATTGTCCTTTGACCCCCTTGAATACACTGAGCAGTGTTAAGACAGATGGTGGCCAGGCCATCCTGGTCAAGCCACCTGAGGTGAAGCTCTACCTGAGGCTCTTCAGTCATACTGTTTCTCACTGTGCACAGACTATAGTATGCCCCAGCTGTTTTCCTTTTCAAAGGTTTTTGTTAAGCCAAATGAGAGTCTCTTTTTGCATAAAAAGTAGTTCTTGAAGATCTTGCAGTTTGATGGAGGCATAACCAAGTCCCCAGATATCTGTGGGTGAAGGAGGCACTGTGCCAGAGCAGCAAACAGTACTTGCAATCTCCTCAGTACTGTGAGAATAGGACATTGCACTGCCACGTATTGAGATTGATTCATTTTTCAGGTTGATTATGGAAAAATAAACAAAGAAAATGCTCAAAACAACAGCAGCAAGATGCAAACCCTGTTTCTGTCCTAAGAGGCATTTTTGTCATCTTTTATTCTTGATGTCTTTTTTCCTACTCCTCTTAGTACATGGCTATTTAATATAACATAGAAAATGTTCCAGACCTCCCAGCCCTGAATGCTGCTATATGAAGAACTAAAGATCAGTACAAGAGGAAATTATAGTAGGACAGGGAAGGTATTGAAATTTCTCCAAGAGAAGTGTCATTACAGATAAGTAATGTGAGTAGACATTTAAAACTATATCTTAAAAATTGTGTCTAGCTGGAGAGATGTCTCAGAAGTTAAGAACACTGTCTGTTCTTCCAGAAGACCTAAATTCAATCCCAAGCTCCCACATGGTGTTTCACAGCCATTCATCACTTCAGTTTCAAATAATCTAATACCGTCCTTTGGTTTCTGTAGGCACCAGTCATGTACCTGTTACAGAAACATACATGCAGGCAAAACAACCATGCACATAAAATAAAAAGTAATAAGTTAAAATATATGTCCAATAAATGAAAATAGCTCTGGAGTTCATAAGCATTCTAACTATACCTGGGATTGGTGAGATTTGGGGTATGTGTAAAGTGAGATTCAGATCCAAGGAGCACACCAGTTACCTGAAACAATGAAGCAAAGTTTTCTCTTGATGGCCAGGGATGTTCTTATCTAATATTATTGAAGAACAATCCACAACTGATAACTGACAAGCTTAGAAATGTCCTTGAAAGATGGAATAATTGCTCTTTCGTTGTGGGGATATATTCCAAACCTCTTGTGTGTGCCTAAAACTTAGGATAGTGCTAAGTAGCCCATCTTTTAAGTTCGTTCCTATAACGAACACTGTGGTAAAGTGCAGGTTATAAATTAGCATACTAAGTTACTAAGAACAAAAATAGTAAAACACAAAAGCTACATACTGTAATGTGATTGCCAACATCATTACCCTTGTACTTAGGACCACTTGTCAAGTAAACTAAATTTTACTTGACACTGTACATTACCATAATGTAACAGTCTAGCTGAAACAGCTGACTCCACCAGGGACAACTATCAAACGACTAACTCACAGGTAACATATAGAGTGTGGATACTCAGAAATACAATTCTCAGAACAGTGTACAGTTTATAAATTCTGGACTGCCTATTATGTCATTTTTATGTTTAAGACTTTTGGATAAAGTAGCCTTTGGTACTTTAAATAGCAGAAAATAGACTAATGTGTGAGGAGAGACAGTGTTGTTATTGTTTCCTACCGTTGTATATTCTCACATGCTAACTTTTAAATTGAAGAAACAGTGAGGCCCTTTTAATGTTAGTCATCTGGAAATTGCATTAAATTTCAAAACCATACTGACAATCTCTGAGTGTCATGAGAAGCAGACTATAAGGCCAGACTTTTTAGGAGAAGTTTTTAGACAACAAGGCAAGACCAGAGGACAACATTCTTCTTATGCAGCCCAGATGCCTCAAGGCTTTTCATCCCCCTACTAGCTATGGGGGCTCCATTGTTTCTACGGAAATATGAAATTATCACAGCTATTAGAAATGAGAGGCACATAGTACAGCTAGGTGATAGTTCTTGCCTTTAGTTTTGGCACTCATTAGGCAGAGGCAGGTGGATCTCTGTGAGTTCAAGGCTAGCCTGGTCTGGTCTACAAAGTAAGCTGCAGGATCACCAGAGTGAGACCTTGTCTCAAATAAATGAGAGAGAGAGAGAGAGAGAGAGA